>PVJH01013701.1:5932-59559 GCA_004026705.1 Nesogale talazaci
ACTTAAGGGCACTCAATTAAAAACAAGTGGGTAATGGATGCAATGAAGGATAAAATTGAAAAATTCCTGGAAAAAATGAGAACAAGTGCACAGTGTATCAAAATCTTCTGGAGACTACAAAACCCATTATGAGAAAATAATATACCAGAACACACATGAAAAACAGGATAAAACTAAAATCAACACTTTATCCCAGCATCTTCAGCAACTAGAACAGGAGAAGCAAAATAAACCTTTAACTACCAGAAGAAAGGAAATAATAAAGATTGGAGCAGAAATAATTAGAGAATAGCAAAAATAGCAAAATCACTAAAGAAATTTCTTTTGCAAAACCATTTTATTAGGAGTTAATACTAATATATTGCTCCATAGGTAGATCACCTGAAGCAATATATACAATTGCTACCACAATCAGTTTCAAAACATTCTCTTCCTTGATATCTCTCACCTCTCCCACTGTACACTTCAGGAACCCATATTCTATTTATTGTCCCTATAGTTTCATCAATCCTGGGTTTCATCCATATAACCAAAATTCAAAAGGTTTACCATTGACAAAATACATCTGAGATAAATATGAATCAAAAAAACCCCAAACAAAACAGAAAATATTGAAAACCAAATCTGACCCAGTGTGCATCAGAGGGGAAAACAACTGACAAAATTTTAACTGTTCAAGTCAGGTTTATTATTCTGATCTCCTCAATGTAGTCTGTTGGCTAATCCATTTCTTCCTATCTTTCTATTATGGATAGAGATCACCTGAGACTTATTTCCCATGTAGATCTCACAAATCTATCTTGGGCATCCATTGTCTTCCACAGCCTTCCGCAAACCAGAATCTCACAATTTAGACTCTGATACTATTCCCTCCTTCAGCTTCAGATTATAAATGTACACTAGTTTGGTCACAAAGTTAGTGTTTCTTCTCAAGGACTTGATATTTCATTCAGATGACCTTTAAGACCTCAAACCCTATTTTATCTGATAGTCAGGCACCATTCTAATTTCTTAAAGAAATATACAAAGTAGGGGCAAACTTAAAAGAGGAAAATAAAGATGCAAAAATAAGAATTAAAGATAAAAGGGTGACCTCACAAGAGAACCAAATGAAATAAAAATAATTACAATGCATTACTTTGAAAGACTGTACTACAACAAATTTGAAAACCTAGGTGAAGTGTAAGCCTCAACAAACCCATAACAGAAGAAGTATAAGCAGTTCATTTTAAAACTCCCAACCAGTAAAAACCCAAGATCAGATGACTTGGCTAGGGAATTCTATCAGTATTCAGAGAAATGTTGGCATCATATTATCCCAGAATATACAAAAGGACTATCCATTTGTAAATTCATTTAATGAGCAAGCATAACTCAAATAACAAAACTAGGCAAAGAAACTACATGGATAAAAAATTACAGACGAATTCTTGTTCGTTGCCCTTGAGTCAGTTCTGACTCTTAGAGATCCCATAAACAAAAGAATAAAACACCACTATTTCTTGCACTATCCTTACAATTTGTTCTTATATTTGAGCAAGTTGTTTTTCTTGATATATATATTTTTAATATACTATATTATCTATATAACATGAATTATGCTTGCATTTTATGTTTCACATATTTATTTTATGTATTTTGTATATTTAACTAATTTATATACTAATTATATAGACTTATATGAGAATTATCTATATGAAGAATCAATATATTACAATCAGGATACACCTGAAAAAAGGTTAAAATTAAAACTAATATCTGAATCAGCATCTTCAGTAGCAAGAACAAGAGAATCAAAATAAACCTCCAATCACCAGGAGAAAAGAAATCATAAAGATTAGAGCAAAAATAACTGAATTGGGAAACAGAAAAATAGCAAAATGTTTGTTCATTAAATGAATTTATGAAAGTGATGATCTTTTGTATACTCTGGGCTAATTGGTGTCAACTCTTCTCTGAAAACTTGATAAAATTACCTAGCCATGTCCTAAAAGTTTATATATCTATATAATTTAAAATATATGATGTTGTGTTAGCTCAGGTAGATTCAAAAACAAATCTACATCATGATCCCAGTTCTACCTTACAAATCTTGTTAGACCAGAGGATGTACACTGGTACAGATAGGAACCAGAAACATGGGAAATCCAGGAGAGATGATCCCTTGAGTAGTGAGAATGGCAATACTGGGAGGATGGAGAGTAGGTGGAATAGAAAGGGAGAACCAATTAAAAGAATCTCCATATAATCTTCTCTCAGGAGTGCAGACAACAGGGAAGTAGGTTAAGGAAGACATTGGACAGGATATGATATGACAAACTAATAATAATTTATAAATAATCAATGGTTCATGAGGAAGGGTGAAAGGGGGGTGAGGGGGAATGAGGAACTAATACCAAGGGTTTAAGTAGAAAGAAAATGCTTTGATAATGGTGATGGCAACAAATGTACAGATGTGTTTGCAAAAAATGTATGTATGTATGTATGTATGTATGTATTGTGATCAAATACATAAGGCCATATCAAATCTATAAGTCTGTTATTAGCCCATATGTCTGATACCAATCTATAAGTTCATTGTCAGACTCACACAACACATACAATGAGTCTGAGTGCAGGAATCTCACAGACCATTGGCTGTAAAGTCTTGTGGATCCAGTGGCAGTGGGAGCCTTTCAGGGCTCTCCACATGGCTCCTCCAATGGAAGAAATGAGTAGCTCCATATATCATTTTTTAAAAAAATCATTCTATTGGGAGATGATACAACTCCTATCATAATCAATACATACGTCAATTGTTTGCAGATCACATTTGAACATTTGTTGCCGTCATCATTCTTGAAACATCCTCCTTCTACCTGGGCTCCTGGTACCAGCTCCCCATATTTCCCCTCCCTCCACTTTGCCCGTCCCCCATGAACCCTTACTAATGTAAAAATTGACATTATTTTATCATCAAGCACTGTTTAATGTGTCCCTTTACCCACTTCCCCATTGTCTGTACCCCAGAGAGGTATGTAGATCCCTACAATAGATTTCCCCTTTCTACTCCACCTCCCCTCCATCCTCCTGGCATCACTACTCTCAATATTGGTGATGAAAGGATCTTCTATCCTAAATTCCCGTGTTTCTGACTCCAGTGTACATCCCTTGGTCTAGCTGGATTTGTCTGGTAGAATTGGGATCATGATAGTGGGTGGAAGGAAGCATTTAAGAACTAGAGGAAAGTTGCTTATTTCCTTGTTACTACACTGTACCTTGATTGGTTCATCTCCCTACGACCCATCTTAAGGTGATGTCACTTCACTTATTGATGGGCTTTGGGTCCCTAATCTGTGCTCCCCATTATTTATAATGATATAATTTTTAGTTCTTTGATTCCTGATACCTGATCCCTTTGACATCTTGTCATTGCACAGGTTGGTATGCTTATTCTATGTGAGTTTTGTTGCTTCTGAGTTATATGGCCGCTTGTTTGCTTTCAAGGCTTTAAGACCCCAGACACTACAACTTTTGATAGCCGGGTACCATCAGCTTTCTTCACCATTTTTGCTTGTGAACACATTTGTCTTCAGTGATCTGGCCGGGAAGGTGAGTATCATGAAATGCCAATTAAATAAAACAAAGTGTTATTGCATTGAGGAAGTACTTGAGTGGAGGTCCAAAGCCCATCTGCTGTCTTAATACTAACCTTATAGGTGTATGCACATAGATCTATTTCCCCATTGTCATATCTAAAAGTATTCACCCATGTACATGCCTGTATTTAGACCTCTATAAATGCCCTTAGCTTCCTAGTTCTTTTCTCTATTTCTTTTTACTTTCCTTTTGTCCCACTATCATGCTCAGCCTCCACTGGGGTTTCAGTATTTTCTCTCTGTCGCATTACTCTTGCTCAATTCCTATCAAGCCTCTCACACCCACCTTATCATTGATTTTGAATCACTTGTTGTTCGCTTATCCCTAGGTTGGTCAACACACCTTATTCCCCCTCCTCCCCATCTCCCATGTCCCCCTTCCCACTCAGAACCATCAGTCCTGTTATTTTCTCCTCCCGACTGTTCATCCAGCCTATCTTAACTAGGTAGACCTGCAGAGATAACAATATGTGCTAGAAAAAAACAGGCATCCTAAAAGGAAGTAACCAAAGAAAATAAAACAATGATGACGACAACAACAAAAATTCCCCGTCTAAAAAATATGTATGTAAAAAAATGAAAATAATAACAAAATAAAAACCTATAAATACTTAAAGGTCTGTTCATTGACCTCTAGGAGTATCACCCAGTTGAGTCCGATGGGGTGCCATACGCTGCCCCCAAAGTATAACTTTGGCACTCCCTTGGGAAATCCATGCTCTGTTGCACACACTTAGTGTGGTTGGGTCAGAGAGGGTACAATCCTGACCCAGTTTCTCCATTGTTGCCCCCATAGGACAAGTATGCCATGCCAGCCAAGTATGCCATGATTCATAGTGGGGCTGGCTATATGGTCCCCTCTGTGCATTGGCTGTTCTGAGTGGTAATATCATCCTCAAGGCTCAGTGGGCCAGGATGCACTCCATTCTCTCTTCCTCCCCCTTCGTTTGTTCTCCTGTGCTTTAATCAGGCATGTCCCACACCCCAAGCTGCAGCTTCAGTGCTGACCTCCAAAGCAAACTCCACTGGGGAGAGAGTTGACTGTCCACGTAGTTGGGATTGAGGTTTGGCCCTTAAGCCCCTCCACTGGTTCCCTGCTTCATGCTGTTACACTACATTCACATCCTGGATCACTGGGTTAAAGTTTGGTCCCTCTTTCCCTGGGGAGAGACAAACAATATGCTTCCCTTGGGTGGGTTAGTACCCACCTACATATCACCATCATAACATCACCATTCCGCTGTACATATCACCATCATCCCCACCCCCACCACAGTTGACTACCATATGTAGCCCCAAATTTGGTCTGACCCCTGACCCCTGCCATACTACCTGGACCTTCCCCCAGGGATTTCTGTATATAGTAACTTTATTCCCTATGCCTCTTATGCATTTTTTTCAGTTTACCTCAGTGGACTCATGTGCATATTTTTTTGTGCTTGGCTTACTTCACTTAGCATAACTTTCTCCAGTTCCTCCCTTGCAAAGATGTGTTTCATGTGTTCATCATTGCTTTTCAGTGTTGCATAGTACTCCATTGTATGTATGTACTTCAGTTTTTTAATCCATTTATCAGTTGATGGAAATTTTGGTTTTTCCAACTCCTTGCAGTTGAACTGTGCTGTGATGAACATTGGTGCACAGATGTCTGGTTGTGGTTTGTTGCTTGCTTCTTCTGGGTATATGCCTAGTAAGGGGATTGCTAGGCCATATGGTAACTCAATTTCCCTCTGTTTTAGATATCGCAAAATGGATTTCCATAGTGACTGTACATATCTATAGGTCCACCAGCAGTGGATAAGAGTTCCTGTCTTCCCACAGTCCCTCCAACACTTGTTGCCTTCTAATTTTTTTGAATTGGGTTATCTTTGAGGGTGTTAGGTGCTATCTCATTCATGTTTTGATTTGCATTTCTCTTGGGGCTAATGATCGGGAACATTTTCTCATATGTTTATTGGCCAGTCTGATTTTTTCTGCCTCTGAAATTTCTGCTGAGGCCCTTTGCCCACCTCCTCAGTGAGCAGTTTTGCTCTTTTGGGAAACTATCAGAGTATTGTAGATTTTAGTAATAACGTCTTTTTCTGATTTGTCATTGCTAAAGATGTTTTCCCAGTGTGTGGGCTCTCTTATTACTCTCTTGGTGAATTCTTTTGATGTACACAGTTGTTTTATCTTCAGTATATCCCACTTGTCTATTTGTGTCTCCTCTGTGTTTGTGTCCTTCCCTATTTCTGACAGCCTATGTAATCCCTGTTAATCTTCTCAGGTTGATCCCAATTCCCTCATTGATGGCCCTAATAGTTTGGGGTTTTGCTTTGAGGTCTGTGATCCACCTTGAGTTTATTCTAGTGCATTGAATGAGGTAAGGGTCTTGCTTCATTTTTCTACAGGTAGATATCCATTTTTTTCCCAGCACCACTTGTTCAAAATGGCATCTGATTCCCATTTGATATTTTTGGGGTCCTGATTAAAGATAAGTTTTCTGTATGCTGATGATTTTATTTCTGGGTTTTCAGTTCATTGCCATTGGTCTGAGTTTCTATCACTATGCCAAGACCATGCTGTTTTGACCACTGTGGCTGTATAATATCTGCTAAAGTCAGGTAAAGTAAGCTCTCTCACAGTGTCCTTCTTCTTGAGGAGTTCTCTGCTAATTCTGGGCTTCTTCTGTCTCCACATGAAGTTGGTAATCATTTTTTTTCCTTTTCTTTGAAGAAAGATGAAGCTAATTGGATCAGAGTTGCATTAAACTTATATAGTGGCTTGGGTAGAATTGACATCTTTACTATATTGAGTCTTCTGATCCACAAGCATGGAATATTCTTCCAATTGTTGAATTCACTCTTGGTTTCTTGTAATAGTGTTCTGTAATTTTCATCATATAGATAGACCTTTTGTTCTTTCAGTCAGGTATATCCCTAGATATTTTAATTTGTGCTTGGCAATTGTGAAGGGTACCTCTTTTTTAGTTCCTTTTCTATGGTCTTAACTGATGTGTATAGCAGTCTGATAGACTTCTGATTGTTGAGCTTGTATCTTGCCACTCTGCCATTCTCCTCTATCGCTTCCAGTACTCCTCTTGTGGAGCTTTTAGAATTTCCATATATAAAATCATATCATCTGCAAATAGCAATTGTTTCACCTCTTCCTTCTCCAGGAGAATATCTTTATGTCTTTTCTTTGCCTTATGCTGTTAACTAAAACCTCCAGTACCATATTAAATAAGAGTGGGGACAAGGGGCATCCTTGTCTGTTCCCCCTTTACAGTGCTATTGTGTTCACCTTTTCTCCATTGACTGTCACATTGGCTATTAGTTTTCCATATGTAGCTTGTATTATCTTGAGGAATTTTCTTGAGTGTCTTAAACAGGAATTGATGTTGGATGTCGTTGAATGCTTTTTCCTTATCTCTTGATATTATCATGTGGTTCTTGTAGCTTTCATGTCAATGATATTAATGGTCTTTCATATGCATCCCTGGTGTGAATCCCACTTGGTCATGATGAATTATTTGTTTTATATACTTTTGTATTCTATTGGCCAGTATTTTATTAAAAACTTCTGCATCAATCTTCATTAGGAATATTGGTCTGTAGTTCTCTTGTGGGATTCTTGCCTGTTTTCATTATCAGCGTTATACTAGCTTCATAGAAGTAGTGTGGGAGTTTGCCTCTTTTTCTATGTTTTGGAAGAGTTTGTGTAGGATTGGTGTTAGTTCTTCCCTGAATTCTTGGTAGAATTCTCCTATAAAGCCATCCGGTCCAGGTGATTTTTTTGTTGGTAAACCCTTGATAACCTTGTCTATTTCTTCTATTGCTATGGATCTATTGAGATTCCTGACATCCATTGAGGATAGTCTAGATATGGACTGTTTTTTCAAGAATTTGTCCAGGTTTTCCATGTTGTTGATTTTACTGGAGTACAATCCTTTGTAGTACTATGTAATTATCCTTTGATTTCATTAGGGTCCATTGCTATGTCCCCTCTTTCATCCCTCATTCTTGCTATTGAAATTTCCCCCCTCCTTTCTTTGGTTAAATCCATGAGAATTTTGTCAATTTTCTTAATCCTTTAGACTTCTACTTATTGATCTTGTATCCAGCCATTCTACCATACTCCTCTATTGCTTCCAGTACTCCCCTTGTGCAGCTTTTGGGATTTTCCCTATATAAAATCCACATATCTTGGGAATTCCATATATAATCTGCAAATAACAATAGTTTCATCTATTCCTAAAGAACAAACGTATAGCAGCATTAGCTTTTTTCCATTTTTTGTTATTTTCCCTCTCCTGAATCTCAGCCCTGATTTTCATTATTTCTTTTCTTTTGTTATTAGTGGGATTGTCCTGCTGACTTTGCTCTAGTCATTGTAAATTCTGTGCCATCATATCACTCATGAGATGCTCTTTCTTTTTCAGGTGTGCATGTATTGCTATGAAATGTCCGCTGATAACTGCCTTTGATGTGTCCCATGAGTTTTTGCATGTTGGGTTTTCATTTTCATTGGTTTCTGGAAATTTTCTAAATTCATCTCTGATCTGGGCCAATACGTGCTCCTTTTGATAAAGAGAGTTAATCATTCTTCAATTATCTGCTCTTGTTTTCTTCATCTTTCTTTTGTTGATTTCCAATCTTATGGCACAGCGGTCTGAGAGAGAGGTCTGCATAATATCACTGTACTTAAATTTATGTAGATTCACCTTATGCCCCCGCATATGGCCTATCTTTGAATATGTGCCATATGGACTTGAAAAGAATGTGATTTTTTTGGTATTTGGATGAAAAGCCCTGTAGATATCCATCAAGTCAAATTGTCTAATTGTATTGTTTAGCTCTCTAGTCTCCTTGTTCAATTCTTTCCCTGTGATTTGTCTTTATCAGAGAGTGGTGTATTGAAGTCACTTACAATAATTGTTGAGGCTATGATTTCTTTTTTCATCTTTTGGAGTGTTTGGTTTATGTATTCAGTGGATCTTTCATTTGGGGAATATATGTTAAAAACGCTTATTGTTTCATTGTCTACCATTCCCTTGAACATTATGCAGTGTCCCTCCTTTTCTTGTTTCATGGTTTTCACTTTGAGGCCAATTTTATAAGAGATTAAGATTGATACCCCTGCTTTTTTTTTGAACTGTTGTTTGCTTGGCATGCCTTTCTCTAGCCCTTGATTCTCAGCTTATTTTTGTCTGTAGTCTTGAGATGTGTCTCCTGTAGGCAGCAGATTGATGGGTTGTGTTTTCTAAGCCAGTCTACTATTCTCAGTCTTTTGATTCCTGAGTTCAGTCCATTTATATTTAGGGTTATTTATCTCCAACTGTGGAATATGTGATGTCATCTTATACCTTTTGTGTTGGGTGTTTCCCTACCTCCCTTTCTTTTTATTGTTTTGTGCATGCCTGTGTGAGGGTTGATCATTCTTGACTTCTTTTCACTCTTAATCCATTCCTATTATCAGGACTGATTTCTCTTTGTTCCCCATTGGGTGAGGTTCTCTTATTTATGTTCTCTTATTTATGCTTGATGAGTGCTGTTCTTTTGCCCATACTGAGTCAGCAAGGATCTTTTGTAGGGATGGGTATTGGGGTACTCTTCTAACATATTGGAGTTTTTTCTTGTCTGGGAAAACTCTTACTTTCCCATCTATCTTGATAGATAATTTGACAGGGTAGCATATTCTTGGGTTTGCATTATCTTCTTTCAATTTTTGGAATATATTATTCCACTCTCTCCTCTTCTTCATAGTGTCTGCTTATAGGAGTGAGCATATTTTTATTTGGGAAACTTTATATGTGATTGCTTCCTTTTCCCCTAACTGCTCTCATGATTTTCTATTCCTCAGAGATAGATAGTTTAACTACTATGTGTCTTGATGACTTCTTTTCACCTGGTTTTCATTCATTAGGCTAAGGAAGTTTTCCTCCAAGAATTCTCTGACAATTGTTGCCATTGACTTCTTTGTTATGTCTTCCTCCAGTAGATCAATAATTCTGATGTTGTTTCTTTTCATAGCATCAGACATAGCTCTTACATTTTCTTCAATTTTTCTGATGACCTTATTAGATTTTTGTTCAAGTATGTTAAATTTTGCTTGCCTATCCTCTAGGTCACTGATGTGGTTTTCAGCTTCCTCTATTTGATTCGCAAAGTCCGTGAGTCTGCTATTGGTTTTGGTTATCTCATCCCTAAATTCCTGTATTTCCCTTTGGTGTATGGACTTTATCCCATCTATCAATTTGTCCATTTTCTGTATTGCTTCCCTCATATCCTGTGTGACTCCAAGCATCAGTCTGAAAATTTCTTTCTGCAGCATATCAGTGTCTGCTTCTTCTATGCATGTCATTAGGTTCAGGATATTTTCTGCCATTGCCTTTTGTTCCTTGTGTTTTTTTTTTTCATTGAGATTGTTGGGGCTATTAGCTGTTTGTGTTGTGTTGTTTTTGAGGACTGAGGTGCCATTTTTCAAGGACTTGAAAACACTGGGAAACTTAAAGGATTGTGTCTTCACATTTCCAGTGACTAATTTCACTATGGATTTAACCTAACACTTTATCCTCTTGTGACTTCACTCTTTCCCTAGTGAACCAGTATTCTGTTATCTGGAGAGCAAGTTGGGTGATCCTCTCAGGGACCACTGGTTGGATTGCTGTGGACCCACAAGGATGGTGCAGAAGCTGGGATGGTGCAGTCCACAACACCATAAGGGACACTGCAGGGTGTGTGTGGAGGTGTCCACTGCAAGTGGGCCACCACAGAAGGCTGGTGGTCTACCTACTCCTGAGTACTACACCGTGAATGGTGAGCAGAACCGTCTGATCTGGCAGATTTCCGCGGAGGCTGAGAAGTGATTTCTGCAGCAGCTTGGAACTAGACCAGCACTTTTGGAAATGCCCTAGGACATGCGAGTCACAAGGCAGGTGGGAGGAAGATTCCTCAGAGGACATGTAAGAGCTCTCCCAACTCCTCAGGCTGGAATTCACCTGTAAGGAATTGGGAGAAAAATACCCAGGTGGAGGTTGGGTGGGCTTCTCCATCCTGGGGGTACACTGCACTGGGTGGGGCTCTCCCAGTTGGGTGTTGCTGTAGGGGTAATTCCCCTAGGCTAAGTGGAGTGGTCTGGCCTATGAGCCAAATAGGAGTTAACACCAAAAAACCAAGCCTGCTAAAATGGGGGGTGGGGGTGGGGAGGGATAGAGAGTAACAAGGGCACCCAAAGTAACTACACAGCTGAGTCCTGATCCCTGAGTTTCCATGGATTTGTTTTGGTAGTTTATCCAGACTAACAGACCCTGTTTTCCTCGGTGGATGATACTGTGGATATGCCCTGATTTTTAACTTAAATTCCTTGTTTTGATGTCTTTGACATCACATTGTATATCAATAACTGTTTTCCTTTCTCTTAATTTGCTTATTCACAGTACATGTCATTTGTCATAGGAAATAACTATCAATACTGTGGGCCTCCTCTTTCAGCATGTCAAATTAGCGGAATTCTACATGTTATTCAATATATTGTCTTACTTTGTTTAATTTGAAGTGTTACAAGAGGAGACACACTGTTTTCTCATACTCATGTACACCATGATGAAAACTTGACATTGCTCTGCTTTTCATGGGCTATTTGTTCCATTTGAGGCATGTAAATGAGTGCATATATTAAAAATAGTAGAATTCATTATGCTTTAAATACCGTCATGGAAGAAAGTGGTCAAAGTGTTTTCAACTAAAGTATATCCTGAAAACATTGACACGACATTAAATCCAAGTGTGTGTGTGAAAAACCTCTAAAACGTAAACTTCATATCGTGAAATATCTTCTGACATTGCTCTTTTCAGATTCAAGAGTATCTTGGAAGCTGTTTAGATTAATGCCAAGAGATTATGCTGTGAGAAGAATGTAATGTATTTCTAGAGGAGAAGCAAACTTATAAAATTTTATGGAAGAAACTGTGTATAGCCTTTTCATCGACAGTATATGAGGAGATTCCGACAGGATTAATCAGAGTGTTAGATGTTACATCCATGAGAATAATAAAAGTATTTTTCAGTAAATGGGAATGATTTTTTAATCTTCACTTTTTCTAAGGGAAGAGATCTTACATCAGTATTTCATCCTCAGAATGTGTTGTTTATTATCCCACCTTTGACTCAATGTACATGCTGAAAATGGTTCTTTGCAATTCTTATTCTCAATTCACAAGACGTTTCAATAATGGTCCTATTTAAAGAGTGGAATGCTTTTCTTGAGAAAAAGTAAAACTATGTTTACAAACACAGTCATGTTTTCTAGTCCCTACAAAGATAATGCCCACTTTCTTTAATGATAACATTCCAACCACACAGTACTTCCTGTTCTCTTGAACATAGTAACACAAAGTATATTGGATAATGAGAAAAATTATTTACCTTTGTTGTGCCTGTGAAGGACAAACATTAAATGTTTTTCTCACACTCAGAACATATGCAAGACTTTATAAGCTTTGCTTTCTATATACATGCTGAAATCTCTTGACATTACTATTTTCCCAATTACCGTATGTTTAGAAAACAGTGTTGCCCTCTACTCAAGTACTTCCTCGGTGCAAGAACACTTTGTTCTATTAAACAGCTATTTCATGATGCTCACCTTCCCAACATGATCACTGAAGACAAATGTGTGCTTAAGCAAAAGTGGTGAAGAAAAAAAGCTTGAAAGTAAACAAGTGGCCACCTAGCTCAGAAGCAACAAAGTCCACATGGAAGAAGTACACTAGCCTGTGTGACTACAAGGTGTTGAAAGGATCAGGCATCAAAGAACTAAAAATTATATCTTTATAAATGAGGGGGGTGCAGATTGGGGACCCAAAGCCACCAATAGGTAAAGCAACATCCTCTTACAGAGGGATCACAGGGAGGAGATGAGTCAGCCAAGATACAGTGTAGCAACAGTGAAATATGCAACTTTCTTCTAGTTCTTAAATGCTTCCTCCCACCCACTATCATGATCCCAATTCTACCTGACAAAGCCACCTAGACCAGGGGATGTACATTGGAGCCAGAAACATGGGGAATTCAAGACAGATGATCCCTTCAGGACCAGTGATGAGAGTGGTGATACGGGAGGGTAGAGGGAAGGTGGAGTAGAAAAAGAGAATCAATTATAAGGATCTACATATAACTTCTCTGGGGTATGGACAACAGGGAAGTGGGTGAAGGGACACCTTGGACAGTGCACGATATGACAAAATAATGATAATTTGTAAATTATTAAAGGGGAGTGGGGGTGGCAGAGGGAATAGGGAGGTATGGGAACTATGGGGAGCTGATACCGGGGGCTTAAGTAGAAGGAGGATACTTCAAGGACGGTGATGGCAACAAATGTGCAAATGCGGTCTGCATTTAATTGATGTATGTGTTGATCGTGATGAGAATTGTATGAGTCTCCAATAAAATGATTAAAAAAGAAAAAGAAAACAGTGCTGCCATATGAACATTGTGATGCTTTTCTTAAAAAGAAGTAGAAGACCATGGGCTTTTAATATGTCATGGAACATTCTGAGTATTGTTTTCTCATTCACTGGTCTTTAACTTGTACTGCTAACTTCAATGTCTTTGGACACTCTGCTTATTGATTCTCATGCCGTATAACTGTTTTCTTTGTATGAATTTGCATATTTAAAGTACCATATATACTCATGTATATGCCGATATTCTGGGGAGGGGTTATCACTGCCCTCTGGCGGTGGGAATAAGAGGCACTGGATTTGAACCTCCAACCCAGTGGGCCGCAGTCCCACACACAACCATTACACTACCGGGGATCAGCACATTCAGCATGTTTTAAACACAATTTTTGTGGTAAAATTACTCTGCAGATATTCGGGATGGTCGACATTCTAGTATATAAGGTACATGTTATTCAGCAAAGGAAACATTGGACTTCCTAGACTTTTATCTCTAATTACACATTGAATCTAGTTGGATCTTCCCCATTTTTCATTCAGAAGATGTACTGATAACTGATAGGTGAGGAAGTTAATATGCTTTTTGAGAAGATATAAAATCCATGCTGTTTAAAATACTGCCATGAATTATCCTGTTCTTTTTCTTCTCAGAATATGTATTGCATTCTTGCTTGTAACCATTAAAAATTGCTGTTCCTTCCATCAATGTATGACAAATATATTTGCATAATGTGTAAAATCCTTTAACTTAATGAACAAACACTAAATGGCCTTATGGCACTCAGGTTGTATTGCACACATTCTGAATATTTTAGCCCAAAGTACATCCTGAGCTCTCCTTTTTTGACATCCCCAATTTATTCCATGTTTGGAATGTAATGTCTATCTTGACTGCATATGAAAGGAAGTTTAGATACGGATTGACTTAATTAAGGATGTATTTAGGACCTGGTGGTATTAGATTTAGACTGATCTATTCTGCCCATTATTGGCAAAATGATTGATAGAAATAATTATTAGGAAGTATGAAAATAGAGTTTGTACGCTCACAGTCTCCAAGCATTAATTTGAATCTTGAAATGGGTTAAGACACATCTGTAAAGAAGGCTCTGAAAAGATAAGTCCTACTCATTGTCTTGAGTGTTCTTCACATTTGCATTTGAAGAGATTTGCTGAGAGAGCTTTGGCAGACTGGAGAAGTAAAAGGAACTCTTTAGCTTTTTGAATTCTGAACTAGTGGTTTGTGCCTGAAACTGGAAAAATCTGGAGCTAGTAAGGAACTCTCCTCTGTATGACTGAATGTTAAAGGTAATCATGGACAGCTTGAAATGCTTGCTAGGTGACCAGTTGGATTCACTTGTCCAGTGGGAGAAATGCAGCAATGAAGAGATGGGTCAAGTCTGGCCATTGACACCCATGGACCTGGTTCAAAGGGACTAGAGGAGAAGGTGAGCGCAGGTTGGCTGATCTCAAGTTTATATAGAATTTTGCAGAATTGGAGCCATGGCATGACCTAGCCCAAGGGGCCTAGGGTTGTTGAGGATTTGTGACTGGACAGATGGTTGAAAGGCAAGGCAGCCAATGGACACCTGCTGTGGCCAAGGGAGGGGGCCCACCTTGAGTTGACCAGGACTCAATCAGATGAAAATAAATTTTTTGAGCCTGTGTGTTGGTACATAATTCTGCTGACTTTATGGATGCCCTGCCCTGATCTAACTTTGCTAAGGGAAGTGGACTCACAAGATTCCAACAGGAAAGAAGTTTCTTCAGATCAAAGGACATGCTTGTCTCCTCAGAGTACTCATTTGTATAAGTGGGCAGTATAGAAATTGGACATGTAAACTGGGGAGTATCAAGGCTTAAAGTGGTTGGATTACAAAATTTCATTGGGTGGGGGGAGATGTTCATAGAATTATAGGATTATTGTGCAGTTGTTAGGCATAGAATTCTTGTGTTTTCTTCCCTTATAGCAGTGGTTCTTAACCTTTCTAATGCCACGACCCTTTAATTCAGTTCTTCATGCTGTGATGACCCCCCCCAACCATAACATTATTTTTGTTGGTATTTCATAACTGTAATTTTGCTACTTTTGTGAATTGGGCGACCCCTGTGAAAGGGGTGTTTGATACCCAAAGGGTTGCAACCCACAGGTTGAGAAATGCTGCTTTATAGAATATTATGTTTAAATAAGTATGCATTTTAGCTTTATTCTATTAGGCACAAATATGATTTTAATATTGTCTTTTAAAAATTATATATGGCTAAAAATCGTATACAAGTCCCAAGTGTGCAAGAGCATTGTGAACTTGATGCTCTCACAGGCTTATCCACAAGACTTTGCACCTACCACTCTGTGATATTTCTGCATTATACATCATTGTATATGGCTGTGTAAAGCTGAAGAGGGACTTATGTATTCATGTCAGATTTATGGACTAGTATAGGATTTATGACTTTATCTGGACTGGGCTGGGATGTTTGCATGATATCTAATTATTTCTTTATATAAAACTCCTTTTGCCCATATATGAGTGTCTTGGATATATTTCCTGGTTAATTAAGTCTAACACACCCTGCTTTTGTATTCAAGCTTAAATGTCTTTTGACATTACCCCTTACAAATTGGCAGTATGTATTTATAACTGTTGCGGGTGAGGAATGTAATAAAGAAAAACTCTGTGTTCTCATTGAAATAACTGCACATTGTATTTTCATTCACAGCATGTAATGCTAACCAGTAAGTGTAAGAAATGTAATGCATTTCTTGAAAATAAGTAAAATTAATTGTCCCTTTGGTGGTGTCATTAATGAAAGCACACGTTGTATTCACATTCACAGGATTATTACTGTGCTACTTATCTAGTGTGCTTTGTGTTCCCACTTTTGATAAGTAAATGCAAATTTGGATAGCAGGTATAACTTCTTTACTTACTTGTACTTGAAATGGATAAATACTAAATTGTTTTCTCATCATAAGACAATGTATTTTTGTTTTCGTAGTTTTTTACTCAAAGCACACGCTTAAATATCTTTTCTTGCTCTTTCTTATTAATCCACAGGATGTATTGATAGCTGCTCCCTGCAAGGTAGATAGTGCATTTCTCTTGAAGTAGAATGCATCTTACTCATAGTGTTGTCATTTAAGAACAAATATTACTTTGTGTATAAACAAAAAGTACATGTTTTCATTATAATATGACAAAATTTATTTGATAAGGTATAAAATTCTTTAGTCTTCACATACTTGAACAAGAGAACTGTTTTCTCACATGAAGAATATATTATAGTTTTTCCAGGCTTTGTGTTCTATGCACATGCTGAAGTCAAATGCTGTTATTCTTTTTTTAAATTCACTATACGCCCTCCAGTTTTCTTAGCCCTCAATCTTAAACAGTGGTCTGAGTGGCTTAAAGAAAAAAAGGAGGAAAGTGAAACTGAAATGGACTTGGAGTCTTATAACAAACAAGTTCATATCAAACAATAACACCCCCCTCCAAATTAATTCACTATATGCTTTGAGAACTGTTCCATGTGAGAAAAATGGTGAAATGCACAGTGGTTTAAATCCGACCATGGAGGAAACTGTGTGCTGTATTTTCATTCCCAGAATGTATAGTATTATTACTGTGGGCTTTACCCTAGCTTGTTTGTGTTCCATTAGTGTTTGTGTTCCATTTGATTACCAAATCAAAATGTCTTTAAATAATCTAAAACTTTCTACCTTCATGATCTTGAAAGGGAGAGAAACTGAACTGGTTTCTCATGCTCTGCTACCTTACTTACAGTGCACAATTCAATGCCTTTTGTCATTAGTCATGTTTCTTTTTTCCTTTTTGTTTTCAACACTATTCAATGATATAAAAGAGCATTGTACAATCATCACCATGATCCATTTTAGAACATTTTCTTCTTTGTTTTACTCACTGTTATTAGCTCCCCATTTTTTATTGACCTCCCCTCCGTCATTCCCAAGAACCTTTATCCAGTTAATATTGCTATAGATTTACCTATCCTGTTTTTCATTTACAGAAAAGGATACCAAACCCCATCTGTTAACTCACTACCTCCCCAACGAAAAACATAAGAAAGTAAAACAGTAAAATTTTAATTAAGATTAAAGGAAAAACATTAAAAACTACAACAAAGTTGAAATGGGTGCATTTTTTCACCAAGGTAAGACAAAATAAAAATGGGGATAAGGTGTAAAATCCATTAAACTACATGTGTGAACAGTAAAACACCAAACTTTTTTCCTAAACACTTAGCATGTATTGGTCTTTTCCAGCTTTGTGCTCCATGTACACATTGAAATAAAAAGGCATCACTTGTTTATAGAAACTATCTTTTTCAGCAATAGGAAAGGTGACTCTTCATGTGGACTTATCCAGATGGAATTCACAGAAATGAAATTGACTTTAGCAGTGGGAAGGCATGATGGAGAATCTCCATATCAGCAGCTGCTACGAGGCCATTGGCTGACTGCAAAGTTGAAGAAAATGAAAGCTATCACCACGAACTTGGTATTTTCTCAATCCAAAGGTGTGTTGTTGATTGTTCCTTTAGCGAAATTCTATGGGCTTCTTGAGAAGTACTGCTCATTGTATTTTGAGAACTGTCATGCAAAGAACTCCTTCACTTGACAGTTCTCTTGCTGGTAACTAAAGGGCGTCTTGTGGACTTGCATCGTAGTAAGTGCTTTTTTAACTCTCCTAAACTGTTTAGTCTAGGAGACGAAATTGTTTTCACTAGAGTGCACTGGTGACTTTGCTACGTTGGTACATAAATGTACACTATGAATCTCTTTTGACATCTCTATTCTATTATAGGATGTATTGATAATTATTTTATGTGAAGATCCTAATGTGTTTATTGAAATGAAGCCAAATTGTCATTGGTTTAAATAATGTCAAAGAAGAAATCTCACGTTGTTTTCTGACATACAGTGCTTATTGGAAACATTCAGGTGCCTGTAACCACACAGCATTTTGTATTCCTTCTGTCATATTAAGTCAGTCATTTTGGATAATGTATAAATTCATTACTTCATATAATTTTTCACATCTGTATACTTGAAAGGAAGAAATATTATATTATTTTCTCATCACAGAATGGATTGGGTACCTTCCCAGATCTGTAACTCAAAGTGGCTGCTGGCTTTTCCTTTGACACTATAGTTTTCTCATTGCCAGTGTATATTTCTGACTGTTTTATGGGTGGGTTCCAAAGTGTTTTTTGATAAGTAAAACTCATTGTGCTTAAATGATGTTATAGAAGAAACTCCATATTGTTTTCACATTCACGAATTGAATTTGGAACATTTATGAGATCGTGAACATAGAGTGTTTTTCATTTCTTCTATCATAATAAGTCAAAAGTGACAGGGTCTTTTGCATGCTCAGAGAATGAATCATCTGCTTGTTTAAGAGAACAAATAGCATACAGACTAGGAAAATAACTGGGGCACTGAGATTAGAAGTCTGGTAAATGTCTCTACTCTGAAGTCAGGTTGAGTGCGTATCCTAGAACGTCTCGCCTAGATTTGTAGCCTGAGAGAAGATTTGAGACATCCTGACGCAGAATTGTTATCTAAGATAAACCAGAGAGATATTTTTATGGGTGAACTTAATAACTGTGTTATGGTGGGTCCTTTAGAGAAGCAAAATCAGTGATGTTTGTTTGTTTATAGAAAGAGATTTATATCAAGAAATGGTTTACACATTGTAGAACTAGATAAGTACAGTCTGGTTCAAGTCAGGGTTCTCTGGACTAGTGGAAGATGATGAACAGGGAACAGATGATGAAACAGAGAAATTTCAGGTCACAGGCTGGATAATGCAAAGGTTCACAGTTGGCCAAATGAATCCATTGTCACTAGTCTGCCGATGGCTCTTGGGATGGGCAGGTGACACAATCACAGGAGATCAAGGAAATAGTCACAGTATCCATCACTAGCAGAAGAGGAAAAGCCAAAGAAAATTCAAATGCTCAGTGTGTCTCCATTATACAAAAAGGAGGTGTCATCAATGTGAAACTTAATTGAGAGGTCAGATTCTGCAGTTATTCTTGATTTTTGATCTTCATCAACAAATGCTTCAAATCCTCCTCACTTTCTGCAAGCAAACTTGTGTCATCTCTATACAGAGAGTTGTGAATAAACCTTTCTCCAATCCTGATGCCACATTCTTCTTCATATAATCATGTATCTCTGATAATTGGCTCAACATATACATTGATAAGTACGATGAGAGGATACAGCCTTGACCCACATCTTTCCTGATTTTAAGCCAAGCAGTATTCTTTTGGTCAGTTCACACAATTGCCTTTTGACCCATATACAAGTTCTACATGAGCCCAATGAAGTGTTCTAGAAGTTCCTGTTTCTCAAGGTTGTATTTTGGCTCTTGTTAGCTTGTTTTCAGTTCCTTTAGTTTCAATCTGAGCTTCTATATGATCAACTGATGGCTATCGGAGACACTGAACCATATATTGGCTGCTGGTTTAGAGCACATACAGCCTCTTAGAGAACATTTACCCAACTCTGCAAGGTGTTGCCATTTAATGGACTCAGGACATTTCATTGATCTATCAAGCCAGCTTCTTCAGAATGATGAGGAACATGGTATGGCGAGTGAATTACATGAGCTTGGGTCCATTGCTGCACTTCATTTGCTGTGAAGTGAGTGCCTGTATCTGAAGCAATACTGTGTGTGATACCGTACCAATGGCTAAGACTTTCTATATGCCCACTTAGTGTAGTTATGGCAGAAGCAGTGCATATCCATATGTCTATTACATATGCCTAATTCAGTAAGGACAAAACACTTCCCTTTCCATGGTGGAAGTTGTCTTACGTAATTGCCACCAGGTTGCTGATTGATCCCCCAAGGAGTGGACTCAGTGTTGATCTCTGCTGCTGTCCAATGGGGCACTCAGTAGTAGCAGTAGCTAAGTCAGCTACTAGTGAGTGGAAGTCCATGTTTCCGAGTACAAGACAAAGTCCCATCCCTCCCATGATGCCCACTTTGTTCTTATACCCATTGGGCAAATCCAGAAGTGGCTTGGGAAAGAGGATGACTAATGTGTCATCCTATCCACCTGATTGTTAAAACCCTTCTCTGCTGAGTTAACTCTTTGGTGTGCATTCACATCAGGCCCCATTATCTTCACTTTGTTCACCCAGAGAGGTCTATCCACATACCTCTTCCTCACACTTCCTTGTCATCAATTTTCTAATCATGCTCCTTCTAATTCCCTGACTATCCAGCCAAACCATTGGCCACAGCCCATAAATTAGTGTACAGTTACACACACATTTAGCCATTTCTCTTTCCATGCTAACTTAACAACCATGTGTACTGCTCAAATTTTCACTACTGTTTTTTAGAGCAGTTCCAGAAAGGGGCTGTCTGCTGTTGCTGTGCACTTTCATGTGATGCCTGCATATCATGCTGAACAAACAGTAAACCTCGTACATGTTTTCTATTCCTCAGTCAACTGATCATAAGGAAATATCCATTAGACCACAGGTGTAGACTAGGGAAAGAATGTACTGTGACAGGAGTGAAGATCATAGACATTTGGGCCATTTCTTCATACAACTTTTTTGTACCTTCAGGTCCTACTCTAGCCCTGTTCCATTTGATTCTAGAGGGCTGCTGTGCATGTCCGCTCTGTGACTCTGTGGACCAGAAAACACTAGGTTCAACTGGGCAGTTCAGGCTCCATAATGACTTGGTGGCCCATGGTGATACATTCAATCTCCTAGGAGACCCAATAACAGGCCCAAAGTCATTCTTAAAAGGGCAGTACTTATCTGCAGAGGATGGTAGAGCTTTGCTTCAAAATCCTAAGGGTTTGCATATGATTTACCAACAGGGGCCTGCCCAAGACTGCAACTATATTACTGCCATCTCAAGCACAATTGGATCAGCTGGATCAGATGGCCCGCATGGCCCTGTGGCCTGATCCTGTCGAAGAACCTTTCCGTTCAAAGCTTTTCCAATCACTCTATATTTAGCCTGATGTCACATACCCAAATGAAAGATATATTGCCTCCAAAATCCAAAGAGATCCACCAGGTATTGTGCTTCCTTCTTAGTGTGGTAGTGAACAGGGGAAATAACTTATCTTTCTCTTCAACAGTGATAGTTTGACATGATCAACACCACACAAACTCAAATTCACTGCCATTGCCTCAATGCTGACTCATAGTGATGCCGCTGTGGAGTTCTGAGACTGTAAGTGTTTGCAGGCATCAAAAGCCCAGTCTTTCTCCCTGGGAGCTGCCAGTTGTTTTGAATTGCCGATCATGCAGATTGTACTACACCGCACACCACTGGAACCCCAGAATTTTCATTGAGGTGAAAGGTTCCTCAATTTTTGTTAGGTTTATTTTCCACCCACTAGCATGCAGATGTTTTACAAATGAGTCTAAAGTCAATACATCTTCCTTATTAGGTCCAGTCAGCATAATGTCATTAATGTAATAGACTCGTGTGACATTTGTGTGAAGGAAAGGCACTAAATTATGGCATAGTCCTGAAGAACTGGTGTAACACTAGTGGGGAGTTGGGAAAGTGTAAATTCATCTTTGTCAGCTGAATGCAAACTGCTTTTGATAGTCCTTTGAAAGTGCAATTGAGAAAAAGATATTGGCCACCAAATAGCTATGAGATATCATGATGGTATGAATTTGCTCAAGCCACAAAACCACATCTGGAAAAACAGCTGCAAGTGGAGTCACCATCCAGTTGTTTATGATCTCTGTCACTCACATAAAACATCCATTTTATTTTTGCACAGGCCAAATAGGTGAGCTAAATAGGGATAAGGTGGGACTCTCCACCTCTGTATCCTTCATGTCCTTGATTGTGGCACCAATCTCTGCTGTCCCTCCAGGAATGCCTTACTTTTGGATTACTATTTTCCTAGGCACGGGCAGTTTTAATACTTCCACTGGACTTTTCCTGTCATAGTAATCCTTATTCTATATTTCAGAAATTTCAATAAGGGTTCTGCAAGTTGCTGAATATGTCTATTCCAGAAGTGCACTCTGAAACTGGGGAATTCCTAAGGGATGAGTTTGTGCAGATGGACTGAGAGATGGACCCAAGATAAGACTCCATTAACAACTTGACTTCTATATGTTCCCACTTTGACTGGTGGACCTTCAAAAAGTTTGAGCATCTTGGGATTAATGTAAATTCCGAACAAGTATTTAGTTATTATTTTCCCCCCAATGAACAGTCACTGTTGTGAAAGGCTGCAGGTCTCTTTGGAGAAGACTAGGGAAAAAACAACAACTACTACTGGTACAAGTCTCTTGTGGTGTAGTTTGAAAAAGGGCCCTTCATAGAAACTGTAAACTGGTTCAAGTCTGGGTTGTAACTCTATTCCAGTGTTTTTTAGGGCTCATCAAACTATGCCCCACAGGCCACATGTGGCCCGCCGAGGACATTTACTCAGTCCACTGGATGCTTTTGCCGTCACTACTGTCCAGCTTAGTAGTTGACTCATCCCAGGCCCCTAGTGAATTTGTTCAGTTTTTTTTTTTAAACTATAGTCCGGCCCTCCAACAACTTAAGGGACAGGAACTGGTCCCCTGCTAAACGTTTGAGGACCCTTGATGTAGATTTTTTTCTGCTTGTATAGATCAAGTAAATATTTAAGATTGCATCTAGTTCACTCAGAGACACCTTGCTTAAGTAGTCAGGGCCCTACTTCCATAGAATCAGGCTGTTTCCCGCCCCCCCCCCATTTTTTTAATGTTCAGAGGTTTTGTTTTTGTCTTTTTAAAAAATAAATTTATTGGGAGAATCATACAGCTCTTATCACAATACATATGTACATCCATTTTGTCAAGCACATTTGTACTTTTGTTACCATCATCATTTTCAAAACATTTTCTTTCTACTTGAACCCTGGGTATTCTCATCCTCCCTCCCTCACAAACCCTTGATAATTTATAAAGTATTATTTTTTCATGTCTTACACTGCCCTTCATCCACTTTTCTGTTGTCTGTTCCTTAGGGGATGGGGTTTTATGTAGATCATTGTGATCCGTGCCTCTTTTACCCTCCTGGTATCGATACTCTCATTATTGATCTCAAGGACTTTATCTGTCCTGGACTCCTTGTGTTTCCAGCTCTTATATGTACCCATGTACATGCTCTGGTCTGGTCAGCTTATAAGGTAGAATTGGGATCATCTAACATTAAAGAACTAGAGTAATGCTGTGTGTTTCATTGATACTATACTGCACCCTGATTCACTCATCTCTTCCTTGTGATCCTTCTGTAAGGGGATGTCTAATTGTCTACAGATGGGCTTTGGGTCTCTACCCAGCACTTCTTTTCATTCACGTTGATATGATTTTTTTGTTCTGGGTCTTTGATGCCTGATACCTGATCCCACTGATACCTCATGATCACACAGACCAGTGTGCTTCTTCCATGTGGACTTCATTGCTTCTCAGCTAGATGGTTGCTTGTTTGTCTTCAAGCCTTTATAGCTGGGCATCATCAGCTCTCTTCACTACATTTTCTATGCACCTGTTTTGTCTTTAGTTAGGGAGTCGGGAAGGTGAGCAGAATCAGGCTATTGAGATCATTACTTTGACTCTACTGCCCATTACTGTAACCATCTCCACCTTTTCCCTGTTGATTGAGTGAGGCAACTTGGTCCCCCACACCCACAGGGTCCAGTAACCCCTTGCCTGAATGTGTCTTAGTCAGGACAATTCCCACTATCTAGCCAGGCTGACATAAATAACAATCCTCTGAGTTATAAGAGATGCTGGGGTTACCTCCACCAATTTGTGTCTTTTTTAAAGAAGGGGAGGAAAAATAAAGAATGGAAACTAAAAGTCAAAGAAAAGTGTGGGAAGAACAAAAGGAAAGAAAAGAAAAAAAGAAAATGAGCTGTGTCTAAATTCTTTCCTGTGGGAGATCAAGACCGTGCAAGGCACATATAATTTAAGCAGTATGAAGCAGAGGGCGAGAGCAAGTGGCTATGCCTTTTTGGGGCCTTTGACCTGACAGAACTAGATGGGGCTATATGCAGATGGGCTAGTTTGGGGTAGAGGGCTGCAGGAGCTAAAAGACTGGAGATCTTGTTTGAGAGGTAGCCCTGAAGGTAATTGCAGGCAGCTGTAAAGAGTTACACTCTCAGAAACTCACAGAGGTAGCTTCACCCATCTCATAGGGTTGAGACTTGATGGCAATGAGCTTGGTTGCTTTTTGTGGGTTTCATTTTCCTTGAAGGCAATGAGCTTAGTTGCTTTTTGTTGGTTTTGTTTTCCTAAAGGAACGGAGCTCAAGTAGTCCAGGTCAGATGGAGTGGGGTTTACTCTGTTCAGGTGTTGGCAGTCTCAGAGGGGTGGGGGCAGGGGATAGGAGGAGGAGGGGCTTTGCCTAAATCTTCCTAGTGGGGAATGGCTGTCTCTCTAGAGTCTAGAAGATGGTCTATGTGGGAGGGGGATCATGAGCCTTTCCGAGGGCAGGCTGTTCCTCTGGATGGCCTGGGATTGTCTAATTAGGGTACTGCTGGGTGATTGAGGCCTGAGGGAACCAGGTGCTCAGGTAAGTTGTCACTTCAGCCGGGGGGAGAGGCAGTTACTGGAGCTTTCTGAGATTCCACAGTGTATAAAGGATGTAATCGCACACTTTAGGAACGATGTTTACTGGGGTGTTCACCAGCCAGGGCACTTGTCAGCAGCTGATGGGGCACTCCTCAGCTTGGGGGTCCCCCTCAGACTAGAGACACTTGTATGACTAGCCGTTCAACCAGCAAAGGGCACCCACTAGCGCTGGTATGAGTAGAGTGTGTGGGCACTCTGGACACCCCATGCTTGGAGCGCACACCAGCTAGGGAGTTAAGGGGCTTTTAAATCTTCCAGATCAATAGCTTAGCCCTGCAGGAGGAAATGCCAGGTGTCCCCCTCTTCCTCTTCCTCTTGGCTGCTTCCACCATCCTTAGACCTTGGTGGTGGTGGTGGTGGTAGTGGTGGTGGTAGTGGTGGTGGTGGTGGTGGTTTGGGGTGGGGTGGGGTGTTGTTGGGTCATTGTTGGGTTCTGTAGACTTCACACTACGCTTTCTTGATGTCTTCCTCCTGGTTCTTGGGAAAGGATTTACTTTCTGTGCGATCAGTTGGCCATCTTGAAGCAGAACCTGCAAATTTGTCTCTTATTGTTTTGGTAAAAGGTATGGGTCTATTCTGATAAATTCACTCGATATGTCAATTTAAGTCTTTAATGGCCTTTTCCCATGGTATGTCAGGGTAGGTCTGGCATTTCAGTTTGACTCAGTGAGGTCATCTCTCAATCAGCCAGTTAACTCCTAGCTCTTCTAGCTGAAACATGGCATGAAGAATATGTACTTAGTGGATCTGTCAGGTTCAGCTAGGGGCCTGGATGACCTATGAGGTCTGAATGACTTATCCTGAATTATTTCCCTTGATCCATTCCACTGGTTATGCCAAGAACAACTAGAGGTCTTGATGACCCATCCCAATTACCTGACATTATCAATTCTAGAGGTTATACCCAGATAAGCTATGAACTCACTAATAGCAACAGAGCCCAGCCATTTACAATTGTCTTTTTCTCCAGCTGCCTCCCCTCTGGCTCCCCCTGATCTTTCTACCTGCTAGAGAATTCCTTTACCCATAAAAGGCTATATTCCATGCCACATTCAAATTTCCCAATAAGGAGAATTTGTGGTGTTTTTCCAAACTTAATAATTAATTACAATCTCACCCCCACCCCATCCCTGCCCCAGTTTACAGCTCTCTCTCTTCTTGGCTTTCAGATTTATCTCAGTAATCTCTTTTCTGCCTGACTGCAATCTCTGTGCCTCCTAGGCCTACTCCTCCCTCCCTCCTTTCTTAGGGAAATCCTTCTGCATCAGGCTTTGTGGTGGCTCTAATTTTCCACAAGTACCCTAAATCCTTCTACCCTACTGCTTTTGATCTCCCTTTAGTTTGAAATAGAGTCCTGTAGGTCCTGTTCTCAACAATAAATCCCTTAAATCAAAACTCACTTTCTGGTTTCCTCTGAGGTTCTTTTACTAACATCAACCAATCAGATGCTGGAATAAGGATCAACCAGAATGCAAGAATGAGGCACTGTTATCTGACCCCTTTAAAAGTCCAATGTTATACCCCTATAACTCCTCAAATCATGAGATGACCCTCTTTATGATTGAAGGGTACTTTTTAATTTTTCGCTTTGTGTACTGTCTTTTCCTATTTTTTAATGTCTTGTATGTACAGCTCCCTCCATTGTGGTGATGAACCACCCAGCAGAAACTTGCCAGCTTTTTCCTGATGAAGAAAAGCTGGGTGGCTTTCAACACAGAACAGGCCCGTGTGATAAACTCATGGATCAAAAGTAGTTCCTTGCACCATTATCTTACACCCTTAATAACCCCTCCTGCACATGATTCTTCAGCCTTCAGTGGGGATAGCACAATTTTTTCTGGGTCATCATTTGGACTGCACCTTTGTGGAGTTTCTGTGATTTAGATCTAGAGGCAAATTGGGCAGGGAAGTTATTTCCCCGGGAACCAGAAGCCTTATCTTGTATGGCATCTGCCTCAAGCAAAGCTCTAGATACGGCCCCAGGTGCAATCTCAGCATACGTAGTTCGCTTAATCTCTTTAAGTGCGAGTGGGAGGAGGGATAATGGTTTTACTGAGAGTGGATTTACTTCAGATGGGAGGAGCAGTGCTGGTCGCTGGACCGGCTCAATGGAAACTCAGGGCTCAATGTCTCCATCTTCTGGATTATTGGCCCATATGTCCCTATGCCAAGTTTCAGTGCCCCATTTCTTTCCAAACAGTGCTCTCAGTTGAATATCAGCATTTGTAAGCTGAGAATTAAGCTGACACTATAATTCAGCCATTTGTATGATAATATTCTGAGATTTCTTTTTCAGTAATATTACTTTTGCTACTGGAAGAGATCAGTAGAAGCTTTGAGGTCATTGATATGGCATTTAAGATGGATTTCTAAAGCCCTTGGTACATCGGTTTTCCCATCACAAGATGTATTAGCCAACCGGCTTCCCTATATTTCTCATCCTGACAAAACTGTAGAAAGATAACAAACACACGGTCACCCAGATCTCACTAACACACCTGCTATTGGTGGCGCTATTTTGAGTATTACCTTTGGCACTTGACATTCTCTTCACTAGTAGTGACAGACTTTGTCATCTTGCTTCCTGTTCATCAGTTTCCATGTGTCAGGAAAAACGGGACTTGAACCAGACTGGATTTATCTATTTGACAACTGTGTAGGCCATTTATTTATATTAATGTTTGTATCTGCAACACATACACACATGAGCAGTTTTGTGTCTCTAGAGAACCTCACCTAGTGTTGTAAACATTTCTGTTGCATGTGTATTTGTCTACCCTCTGTAAATCTTTGAAAGATTTTTTGAAAGCTTTTTTTAACCTCAAAATAACATGATATACAATGACATAATTTAGCACCTATATCTGTTATAACAAAATGTAAAAAACAGGCAGAGCACAGTATTATTAACAATAGTAAAAGATGGAAAAAATTTAAATGTCCATCAGTGTGAGAATGGATAAATAACTCCACAACATTAAAGAATGATGATGAATCTGAAAAATACTTCCATAACATGGATAGACCTTGAGGACATTGTGCAGAGTGAAACTAATCAGCAAAAAGGACAAATATTATTTAGAAAGCCATAACTAAGTTTTCACAAGAAAGGAAGCATTCTTTGACCTTTAGAAGGGATGGAAGGAAAGAGAGGAAGGTGAGATCAAGAGCTGGAGTTCAGGCATGCATTAACTTAGATAAAGGAGAAAGCAGTATGCATTAAGAATAAGGTTGGGGAAAATGATGGGGATGGGAAGACATTGAGAGGTTTCCAAGAGATAAAAGCAACAGAAACAAAGACAGTTATATATGTAATCCTGGAATAGTGTTAATCTATGAGTAGATACTTGGACAGATGCACAAATTGAATATGTGTAGAGGGGAGAGTGGGAATATATATATATATATTCACACATACATAAATATATTACATATTATATATACTTTTCGAAAATCATTTTATGGGGGCTTTTACAGCTCTTACCACAATCCATCCATCCATTGTGTCAAGTGCATTTGTACATAACACATGCCTTAATAGACATATACCTTAAAGGCAGGCATTGCTGGGCATGGATCATAGTCTTGGGGTCATCAAGGTTAATTGACATTATATAGTTCACAATGACAATGTTCTATATCCTACTTTGAAGAGTAGTGACTGGACACTTAAAATGCTTATGAGTGGACTTTGAAGTTGCAACTATCGTTCAGTTTTGTGCAATGAATTATGATCTTTGACTTTAAAATAGGAATGATAACCATAACTGAGAAGGCTACCCAGAAGGTCATGGATATTTTGGTAGTTGGATGATTTTGTGTCACCTGGATATTCCTGGATAGGGGTGGACTCAAGCCTATCAAGCAAGTCACAGCTTGACACCTTCTTGATGTCATAAACCTTTTGGTTTATGAGTGTGAGACCATGGGAACTGCTCTCCCTCTGTGACTTCATCTTCTTTCTTGCTGGGACTCTGCTGCCTACCCTGAGTTGTTGGCACCCTGCCATGTGTCTACTGACTTTATATATCCACACAGCCATGTACCCACTGGCCTGTGATATTTCTGTGTCACGAACATGTGGCTACTTGAATCTGAAGGACTAGCATCAGACTTCATCAGACTTCTAGGTTTCAGTTGCTCCGAGTTGGGATACTTCTTGATACATAATTACTTTTTGACACCAAGTTTTAAGTTATACATAGATGAGTGTCATTGGATTTGTTTCAAGACCCAGACTTAACCCAGTTATCAATGATTAATTATCAATTTTTCACAGTTTTACAGAGAATCATCCCACCTACTCCAAATCACTATGATTGGCAGAAAAAGATTAGCTTAAACCTCTCTCTTTCGTATGACCCACTTATACTCTGACTTGTGAGAGCATTTCCTAGTTATTTTTCCCCCTTTAGGTTCATGAATTTAACCTAAAACCGCAAAAGGAGTATGAAGATTGCCAAATGTCATATCTATATAAGAATATTTGATGTGTGATGATGTCTCAGAGAAACTGATTGAAGTAAATATTTTTCTGATATATTAATGCTTAGTGTATATCTTCTCTTTTCTGTAACTATATATTGATAGTCACTGTCTCTGCTTAACTTTAATGAGTGAAACAACAGAAATATTACTGTGTGGGTGTGTGTGTGTGTGTAAGAGAGAGAGAGAGAGAGACTTATGAAAAGATGAAAAGCCAGTGCATTACTTTAGGATGTTTGGTTTCATCTATAAGTGAAATTCAAGTACTCAAACAAGAAGTTTATTTCTCTCTCTTGAGATGTTTTAAGAAGAACAAAGCCATTTCTGCTTCTTTAAGTACTCAAACACCCAGGCTTTGTTCTTGGAACTCCAATGACACATGAACTTTGTTCCTGAAGTTAAGTGATTCTGTGACCATGCCAGACATCAGGAAGTATGAGATAAAGAAGAGCATGTTTCTGTTCCTTAAGGATACTTCCAGGTGCTTCACACTTCTCTTCTCCCTCACTTTTGACCAGTTACAATGAAGTCACATACTATCTGTAACTGTAACTGTGAACTTAATTTTTTATTCTGCACAGCCACGTGCTCAAGAAGGGAAACTAGACACGTTTGTCATACTGGATTTAGGATGAACATCAATCAACCTATAAATTAAGACAAATGTACAAAATAGCAAAATGCTCGCACAGGTATTTCTGAGTCACTGTAAATTGTTCAGTTTCTTAAAATCCATCACGTAATTATCATAAAAGGAGCTCATTAATTTTGATGACTTAAAAGGTCACCCCTTAAAAGGTCACCTCCCCCCGGAGGTGGGGGGAGTTGGAGGATTACGACCACAGGCAATACACATAAGAAAACCTCTTCAGCAACTACTAGAGAGTGCTCATCAAAAGGCTGTCCCCCACTGCTGGACGTCAGAAAAACACCTGTAAAGCAAGGCGCACCAACGTTTCTTCCAGTTGGATTTCAGCAACACTGCTGATTATAACCCCACTTCACCATTGACTAGTGGGTGGTCTTCACCACTTCTGTGTACTTCCCCTCACCAGCAAAAGCTGATTCTTCCCCTCCTGTTCCTAACTCACCCAACCAAATTTTTGTCTCCCTGCCTTCTGGGGGACCTGCATGGATATCATGGTGCACTGGGCGGTGCATTCGGCTTCACTACTCAAGCAACACTTGGCCTATTGATTATTTTATTCCACCTCTCGCACTGCTCTTATCATGTGTCTCCTTGCTGCATGCACTGGATACATGCAGACACCAACACTACCAAATGATCAGGACTCTCTACCAAATCCAATCTTATTTTTCCCATTTTTGTTTTTGGTATTTTAATTTAATTTATATTTCCCCCTTGCTGCATCTTTTCTTCCCCACCCCACTGCTGATGTGACTGTCTCGCATACAGAAACTGGCAAACCCTTAGATCACGAAACCCCCACCCAAGGCTTTTCAATAACAGATTATTGGCCAAGACCCACCCACATTCATATTGTCATAGCAATAGAACTCCACATTTACATCCAAGCCACACTTCTTTTTCTCTCCAATTCTTTTTTGGACCTCTAAAAATTTCCTTCTTTTTTTATTTCTCCTTTTGTATTTTTCCTCTGCTCTGCTTTTCCTTTTCTCTATTCTCTTCTCTAATTCTACTTTTCTTTTTCGATGTATATATACATATATATATATAAACACTTCTTCTGATCTGCTTGTTTACATGTTTCTATTCCTGACCCACTATCTCTTTCTGTTCTATTTCCTTTTCCTAGTGAAATATATTACCACAATACTTATTAAGTCTTATTACCCCTCTTAAAATATTTTTCCTAACATTGAAAACTACTGGCATATAATACAGTATAATCATTCTATCATATTAAGAATTGTGCAATCTTCACCACAATCAATTTCAGAACATTTAATTCTCTATTATACTCTTTGTTGTTAGCTCCCCATCCCTTTCAACCTCTCTTCCTGCTGGATTTCATATGCAGAAAATCATACCAAACATAAGAAGGAATCAAAAAGAAAAAGAAACAACAACAATAAAAAAAACAGAGAAAGACTTAAAGCAAGCTGAAAACATTAACAATTGAAACAACTTTAAAACAGGTCAAAGTGGAGATTAAATGAGGTGTTACATTTGAACCTATGTCTTCCATTATTTTCACAAACTTTTTCTTCTGTGCAGATTACTCCTTCTCATTATTACTATTACTTTCACTGTATTCACTCACTTTTCCTCACCCCTTACTCTTTCCCGCATATTCATCTCTCCCTTTCTCTCAATTTCCAACCATATGTTTTCTGGTTCTTAGTAGACATTCCCACATAACTAATCCTACGTGAACCAACACTACTAACCGTTACACTGCAGTTGACAGAAACAATAGTCAGCCACAGTACACCTCAAAAAAGTCAAGAAAAATGAAACAAAACTTAAAACTGAACATCATTAAAAACTAATGGATTACTCTGAAAATGGGCCTGGAACAACCAGAAATAGAATTTAAAGTAATGGTATTTCAGTGTCTTTAAAAGATGTGGGGGAATGCTCATGTGAACAACTGAAAGAATTGAAAAACTAGAATGCATATACTCCCCAAACCCAGAAGATAGACAATAAGAAAACAACAGGATAAGGTAGGTGGCCATCAGGTAACAAGCACCAGAACTCAGTAACTGCGTGACAGGTTCCATTAGGATGGATCCCTTGCGTTTCCTGGCAGTGAGAAGATAAAAAGCCAACTAGACCTACAGTTCTTAAAGCAGGAGAAAAGCAATGCCTGCTGAATGAGTACTTCCCCATGCTTTCAGCCTGCAGCACAAGTGGCTATGAAGAACCCCATGCTTCCCTGGGTCTCTTGGAGCCTGGCCTGGGGGAGATACTTTTTACCACCGTCTCTTCCTCTTTTCTTACTGTGCTGCCTAGTGCCATCCCACAACATGCCCTACCTCCCCCATGCTGGGCACACAAACACTACCAAAGGGGCAGGACTCCACAAGGCCATTTTGGTTTTGACTTTATTTTATACTTTTATTATTTTTTCTTATTATCTTCCACATTCTCTTCCAGTATGACCTTACCACCTTGAGAATATGGGCTCCCCCCTCCCCCTTGCTCCCTGACAAAAACAGGTGGATCTGTAGATTCCAGAACACCTACATAACAACGGCTTTTTCATCCATTTTTCCTCTGCTTCCATAGCAACACAGCTTCAGCATCCATACCCACAATCTACACAGGAGCCTTTTGTCTTTCCTCTTCCCTGCATATCCACCAATTACTTCTTTCTGCTCTATTTTCCCTTACGAAATATACATTTCTCTGAAATCTATTAATTCTGATTACCCTTCTTAAAATTCATTTTGGCTGAGCCCCGGTGGCGTAAGTGGTTGAGTGTGGGACTGCGGCCCGCGGGCTTGGCGGTTCAAATCCGGTGGCGGCTCTCAGGAGCAGCACTGGGTAGCGCCCACGCCCACCAGAGGCAGTGATGCCCGCCTAAAACAAAACAAGAAACAATTCATTTTTCCATAGTTAAAAAAAATCTGTTGGCATATCTGTATGGTGATGGAGTGAAATGAAATGAGAGCCGAACTATATAGTAAAATAAACAAGCTTTATTGGGGGAGGCACTAGCTCAGGCAAGGTCCAGTGGCCCGAGAGGTTTTGGGGGCCGCTGGAGTGACAGCAGGAGGCAAAGTGGCTGCTCTCTTGGAGCCCTGGGGCACGTGGGCAGGAGTCTAGTGTCCATTTAAGGTAAAGGAATTGGGGATTGGAGGTAGAGTGTATCCAGGTTCTGACATAACACTGTTGGCATCTTGGTCTTAGGTGCAGGCGACCCAGGTGCAAAGGGGCCGAGAACAAAGCAGGAACTTAATAGGCTGTGAGAAAGGAAGGCCGGGGGAGGGCCACGTTAGCCAATGTCAGTTCCGGGGAGAGAGGGAGGGGCCAGGCCAAAAATGGCCGCAGCAGGCCAACCTTACACTGTCCAGTTAGCCACTTATTATTACTAGGATGAAATTAATTCTGTTCTCTTTTCTTTCCCCCCACTTATTTATCTCTTTTTTTCTCCATTTCAAGACTGAAATGGCTCCGATTGGACATATCTCATATTACTAGGCAGAGCCAACTATCTCTACAGCACCCGGCAGCTCACACACCACTAATAACTGTACCAGGATGCTGAAAAAAGAGCTATCAACCCTATTAAACCTAAAGTAACAAGAAATACAAACACAAACAACCCCAAAGCACTTAAAGCCAACAGAGCATTCTGAAAACGAGGCTCTAGAACTACCAGAAACAATAAGAAAAATGATGGTTAGGTCCTTTCAAGAATTGTGGGGAATACTCATGAGAACAATGGAAGAAATGAAAATATAAAATCTTTAAAGCAAAAGAAATCTCAGAAGAGAAACAGTTAGATAACAGAATTGGGAAAAATGGTAAACAATGTGAGAAGTAGAATGGAAGAGAAGGAAACTCAAACCAACAAGTTCAAAGACAATCGTTGTGACTACAATGGACTAGAGAAACAATCAAGAAAAGAGGAGAAATCTGAAGAGCCTGAGAATGATATGGGACATTATCAAGAGAAATAACTTATCTCTCATAAGGATCCTAGAGCAAGATGAAAAACAAAATCTACAGGGAAAACAGTACTAGAAATCATGGAAGAAAATCTCCCCACAAGATAAATATCATGAGATATTATAGTCAAAATCTCCAATTTACTAGAAAAGGAGAGAATCCTGAGGGCAGCTGAAGATAAAAGAACAGCTGCCTTCAAAAGAAAACCAATTTGGATAAGATCAGACTTCTAATCAGAAACTATGCAGGCAAAATAGCAATGGAGTGACATACATAAAATTTTGAAAGAAAAAACTGCCAAGCAAGAATCTTGTATCCAACAAATTATCCCTCATATTCAAGGGAGAAAAAAAAACAGGTATTTCCAAATAAGGAAAACTGAAGGAATCTCTAAAAACATATCCAGCATTACAAGAAATATTAACCATATCACAATGGACAGAGAATCAACAAAAGTAGACAAATCTGAGAGTATCATACCCAGAACCCTATGTAATGAAAGTGGCATTCAGAACAGCACTGAAATAGAATGAAAACAATGATACTAATAAACACACACATACACAGAAAAGTAAGTCAGACACAAACAGCAAAATGACAGCAACAATGTTTCCCTGGAGTCTTAATGACTTGTTTTTAGCAAGTAGCCACCTATATGAGACATCATCTAAGTTGGAAGAAGCACACAAATCTGTGTGATGCAGGAATTGTGGAGGATAAAATATAAATCTGTCAGAGGGAATGGGATAAGAAATTAAATTATGAACAACCAGTTCGTAGAAGGATATGGATGATAGCGGAAACACTTGTATTAAGTGTCTGGTGAATTTTCGCAGAGCATAGTCCAGAGATGTGAATGGCTTTACTATCAGAAGATAAAGTTGATTAAGGCAGATGTAGTTAGGCTAAAGTCTAACACTTTATGATTTGATCTCCATTTTGGCCCATCTTAAGGTTGTTTCAGGTTTTAATGTTTTCTGCTTTCTTTTTAAGTAAGGTTTTCCTGTGTTTGGTCATGTTATTATAGCTACTTTTTGTTTGCTTGCTTCCTGTTCATATTTTGAATTATTATATGTATATGAACTCCAAGATAAAATATATAGAAATAGTAACTGGACTAATTATTATCTAGAGGCATAGCATGGGTGGTTGAAGACAAGGGGGGCACTAACAACAATGAGTATGAGAAGAAAATGTTCAGAAATTGATTGTAGTGATGATTGCACAACACTTTTTTTTTTAAAAACAGCATTTCTTAATATGACTGAATGATTACATTTTATGCTTTGTGAGGTATATGCCAATAAAGAAACATTATTTTTTATGGAAGAAATTAGAAAACAATATGAAAATTCACCGACATAACTGAGTAATAGAAGGTACAAAAGAAAAATTATTCTAACTAATTAGGGAAAAAACCAACAAAAAAAGCAAAGGAATCTGAAGAAAGCCTGGGAATGATGTGGGATTAAGAGAAGCAGCCTGAGAGAATCCAAATTGAATAGACCCCAAAGGTTAACCCCACAGCATATTAGGGTCAATCAGCCCAATTTCAAGGGGAAGGGGAGAATCTGAAGGCAGCTACAGGCTCCAGAGAAAAGTGCAGTTACCTACAAAGCAAAATTGATAAGCACAATTTCAGACTTCTCAGCAGGAACACAGTCAAGAGACAATGTTGCTTTGGTGGTAGGAGTTGTTGAGTTGGTTCTAACAGCAAACCTAAGTACAACAGAAGAAAACACCTCAAGGTCCTGTACCATTCTCACAACTTTTACATTTGATCCCATTGATACGAGCCATCTTGTGAAAGATCTTCTGTTTCTTGACTGCCACCTAAACATGATATATTTCTCCAGAGACTGGAGACATGTCCAAAGTATGTAAGACAAAGTCTTACCATTTTTTATTTTAAGGAGAATTCTGTTTTTGCTTTTTTCAAGACAGATGTGTTCATCCCTTGGTAGTCTATAGTACTTTTCATATTTTTCTCCAATATCATAATTAAAATTGATTAATAATTCTTTGGTTTTCCTAATTTAATGTCAGACTTTCACATGCACATGAGGCAATTGAATACTGTGGCTTTTTTCAAGCATACTTTAGCCCTCAAAGTAACATACTTGTTTTTCAACAACTGAAAGAAAGTGCAGCAAATTTACCATACAATGTGTCATTTGCTTTTTTGACTTTTGCTTCCATAAGCATTGATTGAGGGTCTAAGCAAGACAAAAAATATTGACTTCTATCTTTTCTCCATTTATAATGATGTTACCTATTGGTCCAGTTATGAGGAGTTTTGTCATTTTTACATTGAATTGTAATCCATATTAAAGGCTGAAATCTTTGTTCTTTTTCAGCAAAAACTTCAAGTCCTCTTTCAGCATGCAAGGTTGCATTATTTGAGTATATCAGGTTGTTAATAAGCCTTCTGCCAATCTTATGCCTCTTTCATATTATTTCCTCAGCATACAGACTGAACGCAAGAATACAATGGAGTAACATGCATCAAATTATGACAAATAAAAATGAAAGAAATTCATAAAAAGAAGACCAGCATGCCAAAAGGTATTCGGATTCCTATGGACAGAAAATCAACAACAGCAGCAGACAAACTTAATTGCTCTACACAAGACAGCACTACCCAGAAAACAATACAATGAAAGCAGAGCTCCAACAATACTGAATAGAGGAAGAATAAAGATAGCAATAAAATGATTCCCCCCAAAAGGGAAAAAAGAAACAAACACAGAAAAGTGACAGCTATATATAGCTCTAATATATAAAAAATGACAATGAATGTCCACATTCATCAATGTGGACAATGCAATGTCCACAATGCATCAATCAAGAGTCAGAAAGCAGCTGGCTGGAATAGTAAATAAAACCCTTCTATATGCTGCCTGCAAGAGACACCCCTTAAACTTAATGCAAAAATAGAGTACAATGAAAAGAAGGGGAAAAATGTACAAAGTCAATGGAAACCATAAAAAGCTGGAGTCACAATATTAGTCTCTGATAAAATTGATCTGAAGGCAAATAGCATAATGAGAGATCAGAATGAACATAATGCTTAAAGGAATAATAGAACAAGGAGACAGGAATGTAATAAACATATTTGCTAAGTGAAAGACCCTCAAAATACATCAATCAAATTGTCACATAAAAAAATAGAGCTGAGCCCTGGTGCTGTGGTGGTTGATTGTGGGACTGTGGTCCATTGGCTTGGAGGTTCAAATTCCCTAGCAGCTCTCCAGGAGAAAGGCTGGGTAGCTCCCACGACCACCAGAGGGCAGTGATGTCCCCTGCCCCCAAAACAGATAGCTCAGCAATAAAAATAGTAGGAGACTTCAACACTCCTCTCAACGAAAGACATCATCTGGAAAGAAGCTCAATAAAGAAACAGAAAAGCTAAACAACACAATCAACTGCTCAAAGCATTTCAGTGACAATAAAACAGTATACATTCTTCTCCAGTGCACTTAGTACATACTCCAGGATTAGGTGACAAAGTAAGTCTAACCAATTTCAGAAGTAATGAGATCTTACAATTATTTTTCTCAGGTCACAAGGCTATAAAATTAGAAATTGATAGAAAGAACAAAAATATAAGCCAAACGCACGAAGACTGAACAACCGAGTTTTAAAAAATGACTACGTAGTAAATAAGGGAAGAACTTCCTTGAAAAAAGCAAATACAGTTAGACAACATTTGAAAGTCTTTGGGACACAGCAAAAGAAGGTATCAGAGAGTAATTTATAGCAATCAGTGCACATATTGAAGAAAAGCAGAAAACCAAAATCAATACCTTAACACAACACTTCTAACAACTAGAACAAACATAACAGTAGGAGTAACATAACAGCTAAACAATAGGAGAAAAGAAATCTTAATCATTGGAGCAGAACTAAATTGGAAAACAGTAAAACACTGGAAAAAAATCCAAGGAGTTGGTTCTCTGAAAAGATTAAGAAAATTTACAAACTGATGACAAAAGTAATGAAGGAAAGGAAAAGGAAGATGCAAGTATCTAGAATATAGAAAGTGGCAGAAAACGCCTACACTCATTTTATGAAGCCCGTGTAACCCTGATAACAAAACCAGGCAACAATCTCACAAAGACAGAAAACTACAGACCACGATACCTCATGAACACAGACCCAAGGATTATCAACTAAATATTAGCCAACAGAATCCAACAACATATAAAAAATAATTCATCATAACCAAATAGGATTCATACCGTGGAAGCAAAGATGGTTAAAACAATCATTGTAATTCACCACATAAACAGGACAAAGAATAAGAATCACATGATCATCAATAGACATAGACAAGGCATTTGACATATCCAGTATCCACTTATGATAAAATATTTAACAGAATAGGAATAGAAAGAAGTTTATCAACATAATAAAGGCATTTTCAAAACAAAACAAAAAACAGCCAACATCATGCTTAATGTAAAAAAAATGAAAAACTTATCATGTGAAAATGGAAACCAGACAAAGATGTACCCTACCAGTACTTTTATTCAACACTGTGTTGGAAGTCCTGGCAAGAATCATTAGAAAACAAAAAGAAATCACAGGAATACAATTTGGTAAAGAATGAAAGCTAAGCGTTTTCACATGATATAGCTTTTTTTGGGGGGGGGGCATCACTGCCCTCTGGTGGTTATGGGAGCTAGCCAGCCTTTTTCCTGTAGAGCTGCTGCTAGATTTGAACCACCAAGTCCATGGGCCGCAGTCCTGCACTCAACCACTACGCCACCGGGGCTCAGCCCACATGATACAGTTTTATACATGAAAAACACCACAGAATCTACAAAGAAATGGTTGGAAAGAAATGAGAGATTTGTTAACATAACAGGATACATGATGGGTAAGCAGAAGTCAAATGTTTTTCTCTATATCAGTGAAGAGAGGTCTAAAAAAGCCATCAAGAAAGCAATACTATTTCCAATAGCCACACAAAAACAAAATTCTTAGGAATAAACCTAAACAAAGAAATAAAATATATGTATAATGTAAGCTACAGAACACTACTATTAAAAGAAACCAAAAGAGACCTCCACAAATCCCAATATCATTATTTTTAAAAATGAAGAAACTAATTACCAACTTCATATGAAGATGGATGGAATGTAGGATAAACAAAGAACTTAAAAAGAATAGACTAGAAGATGACCTCACATTACCATAGTTCAAAACCTATTACACAGGCACAGCAGTCAAAATAGTCTGGTAATATTAGGAAAATAAATATATAGGCCAACAGAAAATGACAGAAAGTCCAGAAATAAAGTGCATCTACTTACTTGTAATTGATATTTTAAAATATTGAAAACTATATTAAATAGGAAAGAGATAGCCTCTTCAACAAAAGATTCTGGCAAAATTGAATCTTCACCTGCAGAAGGATGAAACGGGATCTGTACTTCACCCCATGCACAAAAACAAACTCAAGGTGGATCAAAATCCTAAATATACATCCCAGAGACATAAGGATATTAATGAGAAAATTGAGACCAACCTCAAGGTTTATTTTAAGACAAACACACACTAGCAGATCTAATAAAGGAAACACAGAAGAAGCAAAATGGATTATTCGGACCTACAAAATATGAACACACTTAAGCACATCAACCTTGCTTGCTGAAAATGAGGAGCTGAAGCACTTGATGAAGTTCAAGGAGTGCAGCCTTCAATATGCATTACAACTCAGTGTAAAGAACACCCAAATCCTCACAAGTGGACCTATAGGTTAACATGATGATAAACAGAGAAAAGATTAATGTCAAGGAGTTTTTCCTTGTCTGGATCCACAAGCTAGGCTCATGGAAGCAGCAGTTAAGCGATCAAATGATGTATTGCATTGGGTAAAACTGTTGCCTAACCTGGGGGTGTTCTAGGCAGGATCTGGGAGAAAGGTGTTGAAAGTGCAGCATGCTGCTGCGTCTCCTGGAACCATATGGAAGCCGCTGGGTATCCTCAACCTTAGGTAGCTGGAACCCATGCTTCCAGGGCTCCTGGAATATACCAGTCTCAAGTCAGGCGGAAGCGGCTGTGTAACCCTCGTTTCCATGACTCCTGGAAAGAACTCTAGTTTTGAGGCAATAAAACCCCAGGTCATCTCACCTGATATTCTTCCGCTTGAAACTTCTGAGATGCAGCCTATCAGAATGCTTCTAGCTTCCTCATAGTAACACCTAAACTCATGTAATACTATTGAATGATAGTGTCCTACAATTCCATTGGATGATTGGTCCTGTGATGTGATTGGACGAAACAGTTTTGTAAGACAATTGGACAGCTGACTCATTTATATAACTCAGCCAGAAACACCTCATTTACAAACCCCACAGTATGGGCCAATGGTTATTCATGCTGCAAACCCATGACCTATGTTTGGAAACCAGGAAGTATGTGAAAGAAATGATCTGCTTTATCAATGAAACCTATATAAGCCTTGCAAAAGCTGTAATAAGGTTAGATCTGTGCTGTCAAACTGGTCTCCAGAATCTGTGTGCACAATTGAATGAACCATGCTGCCTTCACTTCTCTGCATGCCAGACCTGTTCCCACAGCATAAGGCTACTTCAGACTGATTCACTGTGGTATTTTCAATTGCATCATATAGCTGCATCTGCGAGTTCAATATTGAATAAAGAAGACCACAAATGAATCGATGTGTTTTAATTGTGGTGCTGGAGAAGAACACTGAAAGTACTAACTGCTGTTAAAAGTACAAGCATATCTGTATTACAAGAAGTATAGCCAGAATGTTTCTCAGAGGCAGAATGGCAAGACTTTGTCTTACATCCTTTGGACATGTTGTTGGGAGACTAGGCTCCGAAAAAGGACGCCATGCTTGGCGAAGAAGGGCAGTGAAGAAGCAGGCTCTCCATGAGGTGCACTGACACAGTGGATGCAACTGTGAGCTCATGCGGAGAAACGATTGTGGGGATGGCGCAGGATTATGCAGCGTTGCCCTCCGTTGGGTATCGGACTGCTAGGGCTCGGAATTGGCTCGATCGCAGTTAGCACCACCAACAATATGACAGACAGCGAAGGCCCCAAATCCATTTGAACCACCCCCAAGTAGACTAAGCCTCCAGGGAAACTCCTCTGACCATTAACCAGGGATGTGAATAGCTGTGCTATCAGGCAAAGTGCATCGGAAAGGGAATTAACGCAGATGCACTTAGGTTAAAATGTAACATCTGATCACTTCTTTTCCCCTTTGACACATTTTAAATTTGTTCTAGCTTTTAGTCTTTTCTTTTCAACTGAGGTTTTTCTCAGTTTTATGTTGTTATTGTTGTTGAGCTTTTTTGGTAAGCTTTTCTGTATATGAAATTGAAGATAGGCAAATTTATAGACAGTAAGTTGATTAATAATTTCTTAAGACTATGGCAGGGGAAGTTGGGTGGAAATGGGGAGCTAATAATAAGAAGTACAAGAACAAAGAAAATGTTATAAAGTTGATTGTGGTGATAACTGTATAATCTTTTTTAGTATGATTAAACCATTGGATGATGTGCTATGTGAATTACATATCAAAACTTTTTAAAAAGTTTGAGGGGATAAAAAAAGGGCAATTATAGTGTCTGCTTGGCTTTCTACATGAATGTTTACTAAATGTTCCAAAGAGTGCCAACAGGGGTCAGAGCCATCCTTGATGCAGCATTAATTACAACATGTACCGGAAGTAATCCAAGGAAGTCTGGGTTTAGATTGGAAATCCAGTAGCACATCAGCATGGTAAGGAGGTTTCCTCAGACTTGGTTGTAAATAGTTAAGTCAGGATTGCAACTTGCTTGTATTGAATCAGTTTCTACTCATAGTGACTTACTTTTTTTTTTAAGTCATTGTTTTAAGTAGCAGTAAATGTCCTCTGGGACCAAAGTTTTAAGAAGTAAGAGGCCTACCACATTTTTTGAGGTCTTGTCACCAACCACTTCCAGCTTGAGGGTCACTTGATGCCCTTGTTAATATGTTGTTGAAGTTGATTCTTGAGATGCCTTTTGTTCAACTATTATTGTTTAAATCTACAATCAATGTCTATGAGAGAAGGAACCAAGAAATTAAGTGACAATGCAGTAGGTAAATCTGCTGCACAAGATCTCTTGTTGAAGTGTTGAAATCCAAGTCATGGTATTTTCAATTGCCTCATGTGCATATGCACATGAAAGTTGGACGTTGAATAGGAAAACAAAAGAAGAATTGATGCATTTGAATTATGATGCTGACCAAGAATGCTGAAAATACAGACTACCCACCAAGTCTTGATGACAATATCTCCACTCAGAGCAGTTAATGCACAGAGGACCATATATCTGGTGCCACTATGAGACATGGACTCAAGGCCCTATGAGGACAACACTGGAGACACGGGATCAGGGTTGCACCCAGTCTGACTCCATCACACTGAGGCAAAACTCTAAGGATATGTAGCAGAGAAGCAGGAGGGGCTGAGCATGGAGATCCCAATGGTGTGCTAAGAATAGACTTTGGAGTCAGGTGTGGCACCCATCAGACTTGACCAGAAGACACTCCTAGAGATCAACAAACAGACCTTGAACTACTTAACAGGTTTTTCTTTATTATTATTTTTTACTTATTTATGTATTTTTTTCTGGACATTGTTTTTTTCTTGCTGTCGTTTTGTTTTCTTTTGCTGCTTCATCTTGCTATGTCTTGTTTTTGTGTGCATATTATTATTCTGCAGGTCTATCTAGATAAGGTAGGCCAGATGAACAGTCTGGAGGAGAAAACAATGGGACTGATGGCTCTGGGGGAACATGGGAGAGGGGGAAGAGAGGTAGAGTTGAGCAAGTCAGGGACAAGGAATCATCAAGTGACCCACGATCAGTGGCAAGAAGGGTGTGAGGGGCCTGGTAGGGATTGATCCAGGGTAATGTAACTGAGATGTTACTGAAACCCAAATGAAGGCTGAGCATGATAGTGGGACAAGAGGAATGTAAAAGGAAATAGAGGGAAGAAATAGCAGGCGAAAAGCATTTATAGAGGTCTAAATATAGGCATATACATAGGTAAATATATTTATATGTGATGGGGATATATATCTACATACATATACTTATAGGGTTAGTATTAAGACAGCAGGTGGACATTGAGCCTCTACTCAAGTACTTCCTTAATGCAAGAACACTTTGTTCTGTTAAATTGGCATTTCATGATGCTCACCTTCCTGACACGATTGCTGACAACAGATGTGTGCTTAAGGAAGAGTGGCGAAGAAAGCTAATGGTGCCTGGCTATCAAAAGATAAAGGGTCTGGTGTCTTAAAGGCTTGAAGGTAAAAAAATTGGTCATCTAGTTGAGAAGCAGTAAAGTCAACATGGAAGAAGCACACCAGCCTATGTGACCATGAGATGTCGATGGGATCAGGTATCAGGCATCAAAGAACTAAAAATTGTATCATTGTAAATTAGGGGAAGTACAGATTGGGAACCCAAAACCCATCTGTAGGTAATGGGATCCCCTTACAGTAGGATCTCAGGGAGGAGACAAGCCAGTCAGGATACAGTGTAGCATTGATGAAACATGAAACTTTCCTCTAGTTCTTAAATACTTCCCCCCCCCCCCCCACGCCCACTGTCATGACCCAAATTCTACCTTATAAATCCGGTTAGAACAGAGGATGTACGATGGTACAGATAGGAACTGGAAACATAGGGGATCCAGGACAGATGATCCCCTCAGGACCAGGGGTGAGAGTGATAATACTGGGATGGTAAAGGGAAGGTGGGGTAGAAAGGGGGGACTGATTATAAGGCTCTACATATAACCTCCTTCCTGGGGTATGGACACATTGGACAGTGTGAGATATGACAAAATAATAAATTATAAATTTATCAAGGGTTCATGAGGTAATGGAGTGGGGAGGGAGGGGAAAATGAGGAGTTGATATCAAGGGTTTAAGCAGAAACCAAATATTTTGACAATGATGAGGTAGCAAATGTATAGTGAGCTTGACATACAATAGATATATGTATGGATTGTGATAAGAGCTGTGTGAAGCCCCAATAAATTTTTTTTTTAAAAGAAAATATCATTGACTGCCAAAAGAGCAAACAAATCTATCTTGGAAGAAGAACAGCCTGAATGCTCTTTAGAAACCAGGGTGGCGAGATTTCACTTCATGTACTAAAATATGTTATCAGGAGAGACCAATTCCTGGAAAAGGACATGATACTTGCTAAAGCAGAGAGGCAGTGGAAAAAAGGAAGGCCTAGATGAGATGGACATTGACTCCAATGAAGGGCTTGAGAATGGCAAGTTAACCCTGACAGTGTTCCATTCTGTTGTATGAAGATCCACTTTGAGTAACCAACTCAATGGCACCCAACAACAACAACAACAACAACAACCTGTGGTTTGGAGGCTTGTGAAGTGCTTACCCCACTCCCTTGGCTTATTTAGACAAATTTGAGCTCCCTTATCTCACTTTCAATGTAGAAGATACAATCTCAACCCTTGTTGAGACGCAGGCTAAAATGAAGTACTTTGTACAAAGCAAACAGTCTTCGTATAGCTTCAGCTACAGATTAAAATTGGGGCTGATAGACAGCATAGAAGGATCCTGTCCCTCCTGCCAAGCCTATAGGAACATATTTGTATGTTATCCAAATTTATAATCTTGCAAATCGAAATACTTAGGGTTATTGGTGATCCAAGTGGCATCCAGAGCAAGCTATAAATTCTTTCTTGCCTTGGAAATTGTTCTTTGACTTTGCTCTTTTCAAAAATTTCAAATGAAAATGTGCCTTTTCCTTTCAGGATAGAAACTACTAATATACGATAGTTTAAAAGGTCACTGCGAATTCAAGAAAATTTCAGATTGCCCTAGCCCTTCCTAAACCAGCTGAAAAACTTTGGAGAACCTAATTCATTTCCTTACACATCAGTGGTTTTTTGGTGTTGTTTCTAAAAATGGGACCAATATCAAGACATATCTTATTGGATTATTGTGAAGCATAAAGGAAATAGCAGTTAACATACTATAAACCCAAACACATTGCTATCAAATAATTTCTGATAGATCTCTTTAAAATAGATACATTTGGGCTTTCCAAAGTGATTTCCATAAAGTTTGCAGCCCTTTATGGGAGCTGAATTTAATAAATACCATCTTAAAAAACAAGATGGATACCAATGCAGATACACTTTCATTGTAATTTATAAATGAATCAGGTGGAAAATCAAGCATCAGATAGAAAATCAGCATGGCCCTCCATCCACTGCCACTGAGTTAAGACAGATTCACAGTGACTCCATGTAGGATTTCTGAGACTGTAAACATTTTCAGGAGCATATACTGTCATTTCTCCCAAGGAGTGGTTTGTGGGTTTGAACTGACAGTTCCACTAAAGTTCTAGGCTCTTCATATGATTCTAAAATGAAACAGAAAAGCTCTAATTTTTAGGAGTCTTTGTCATTATAATGTGATAAACTCCACTGTTCTGGTGTCTATATTCTGGTTTTATAGATGGTGAGAAGTTGGGAGAATAAGTCAGGTCAAATACAGAAACGGAAAGAGAGCTGTGCTGGAATGTTTGTAATTAGCACTCCACCTAAACACTGATTTTAATCTCCAAAATTTCCTTTTAAGCCTGCTGTGAATGATTTGATTTCTGGTATAACTGGTTTTTTACCATACCTACTTTAAGCTGTTGAAACCTGAAAATAACTTGCTCCACTTGACATAGCAGAGAATTGCAATTCCTGCATGGTATGTCAGGAGATATCAGGTAAAGCTTTGTCACTCACAGAGGGGTTCAAGGAATAGTAGATCATTATAATGTAGAAGCTTTCTAGAAATGTAGACTCTTGGACTGCACCCAAATTATCCCAATCCGAATTTACCTTTCAACAAAATTATCAATAGATTCATATTTACATTAAAGTATGATAAACATCAGGTGTAAAGAACATCAGATTATATTTTAAGATTACAATTTAGAAATAGTTATATCAGGATGACAGATCTTAGGGTGTTTCCACCAATTTCTTAGTAATTGCATATTCTGAAAGAATGCTTATTCCTACCCAAAATAGTTGCAGATTTTATATTGTATTGTGTCATCTTTACTATACCCAGAATTGCATTTGATATTCTGTCATTTTCATATAAACAAATAGTTTCCTTAAATAATAACTGTAACCAACAGTATTGTTTAGTATTATGCCTCATGATGGACGGTTCTATTATTTATGAAAGTTTCAGGAAGTACTCTCCTGATTGGCTATGATTGGGGCTTTTTTTTTTTTTTTTTTTAGGCATCACTGCCCTCAGGTGGTGGGAGTAGGCGGCCCAGTCTTTGCTCCTGGGAGCTGGAATTGAACCTCCAACCCAGTGGGTCACAGTCCCGCGCACAACCACTACACCACCGGGGCTCAGCCCTTGATTGGGGTTTTTGTTGGCTTTTAAAATGGGGGAAGAAACTGGAATCTTAGTTTTTTTGGGGTGCTTCCTCTCTTGTTTTTTAGTGGGAAATTTACATATTTCCATCCTCTTGCACACCTCACTGGCACATACTAGGAATTATCACAAGACAGGAAAATCCTGGTTTGTTCCTTTTTAAGCCCTATATTTTTCAAGCTAATTAAATTTAAAGATAAAAGGTGACAGCTGAAGGTTTTCGGAAAAGTGGAAATTAAAAGTGCAGAAGTTGCCAGACCTTCTATTTAGACAGCTTGTTTATCTCTGCTTATAATTTTTGTGGCGATAATAAGAGTAATGCTGGAACAGCAACAAAAAAGGTGTCATGTGAATGAGAATGAAATGATGGCTTCCATCAGAGGAACAAGGGGACCAAAGGCAGCACATTATTAATGTTGGTTTAATAATTTTGAGGTCTCTTCACTTACCTACAAAGAGAACTGCTTTTGTTTACTGTTGATATTTTCCTCATATGGATGAAATCCCACAGCCACCCTGTAGGGTATCACAGGACTGCCCTTGTGAGTCACTTTTTTTGTGTGTGTGGCATCACTGCCCTTGGTGGTGAGAGTAGGAGGCCCAGCCTTGCTGCTGTATTTGAACCTCCAATCCAGTTTTTTTTTTTTTTGTGAGTCACTTTTTACAGGAGTAGGTCACTATCAGTCAGAATTGACTCAATGGCAGATGCATTTTATTTTCAGGGAATTGAAGTCTAAAGGACTGAACTACTGCTACTGAATGGCTTAAATTATGTTTGTGTTAATAGTATGTGTTTGAATGTTTCTCCATATTAAAAATATCTTCCTGAATTTTAAATGTTTTCCTTACATTATTTAACAATGTACACTGTTTAAAAAAAACAAAGAAAATCAGTTTAAAAGCCTTGGAGTTTTTTAAGTAGCCATTAATTGTACATTTTGCAATAACTTTGAGTGTGTTGCACTTCTTATAATTGTATGTGTTACATTTCTTGTAATTGCATAAACTTTGTCCTTCAGTTTGTTACCTGTGTAGACTTAGTTAATAAAACCATTCAAATAAATCAAACTTGATTTTGTTGAAGAAAAAATTTGCAGGTTCTAGAATACTATCTCCCCCTCATTCATTGGTATTAGTCTGAATGAGAAAGGAAGCCGTGACCTGTATCACTGTGTATTTTACTTTTTACCTTAACATAAAAGTTTTTGAGGTTGCAAACAGGGCAAAGACCACACAGGTATAGAGAACTACAGACTGATATCTCTAATGAACATAGATGCAAAAATCTTTAACAAAATATTGGCCAATAAAATACAAAAGTATATTAAACATATCTCCACCATGACTAGGTAGGATTCATCACAGAGCTGCAGGGATGGTTTAACATCTGAGAATTCATCAATATTTTACAAGATATAGATAAAAAGATAAAATATATGATAATATTAATAGATGCAGAAAAGCATTTGACAATATCCAAAATCCATTTCTAATTAAGACACTCATGAAGATAGGAATGGAAGGTAAATTATTCAAGTTAATAACAAGTTATGTATGTAAAGCCAACAGCCAGCATGATAGTTAATGGAGAAAAGACACAATCAATCCCAATAAAAGGGTACACGACAAGGATGCCCCTTGTCCCCACTTCTATTCAATGTCGTCCTGGAATTTCTAGCTAGCAACATAAGACAGCAAAAGGACATTAAAGGCATCCAAATGGAAGAGGAAGAAGTGAAACTATTGCTATTTGCAGATTACATGATCTTATAATTGAAAACCCCCAAACTCCCCAACAAGTGTACTTACAGCGATAGAAGAATATGGAAGAGTGGCAGGAGAGAAGATTAAAAAACAGTAGTTAGAAGGTTTACTACACACATTGTAGAGGACCATGGAAGAGGAGATCAAGAAGGCAGTACCCTTCTCAGTAGCCAAGAACAATCTGAAATACCTAGGAATATATTTAATTAAAAAACCCTAAAGACCTATATAAGGAAAACTATAAGACTCTACCAAAGGAAACCAAAAACAAACTCCACAAATGGAAGAACATCCCATGTTCATGGGTTTGAAGGTTCAACATAGTAAAGATGACAATCTTACCCAAAGCACTTTATAAATTCAATATTATTCCTATTCATATACCAACAACCTTCTTCAAAGAATTGGAAAAGCTGACCATCGATTTCATATGGAGAGGGAAGAAGCCCAGAATCAGCAGAGAACTCCTCAAGAAAGTTGGAGGACTCGTCTTACCTGATTTTAATACCTACTGCACAGCTACAGTGGTCAAAACACTGAGGTACTGGCACAATGACAGCTACTCAGACCCATGGAAAAGAATAGAAAGTCCAGGATTAAAACCATCAGCATAAAGGCAACGAATCTTCAACAAGGGTCCCCAAATCATCAAGTGTGAAACAGGTGCCCTTTTTAACAAGTGGTGCTGGAAACAATGGATATCCTCCTGTAGAAAAATGAAACAAGACATTTCTCTCACCCCTTGCACAAGAATAAACTTAAGGTGGCTCACAGACCTAGAAGTAAAACTCTAAACCATCAGGACCATGAAAGAAGGAACCTAAAGACAAACCTAAGATCATTGGCCCAGGGAACTCATAGGCTCACTGAAATAGGGAAGGGTACACACATAGGTGAACTGGAAATCAGCAAATGGGCAAATGGGATTCAATTAGAATAGACACCTTGAAAGACTTCATCAAGAGGGTGACAAGGCACCCCACAGACTGGGAGATGATATTTAGTCATGACACATCCAACAAAGGGCTCATTACTAAAATCTGCAACACCCCCATGGCTTGCAAAAAGAAGAAAACAGTTAACCTCCCACAAAAGTGGAAAAAGAACTGAAAAGAACTTTCACTAGGAAGGAGATCCATATGGCCAACTAGTATATTAGAAAGTGCTCCCTTTCATTTACCCTAAGAGAAATGCAAATTAAAACCACCATGAGATACCACCTAATATCCCTGAGGTTAGCCCAAATCAGAAAATCAGAGAGCAACAAGTCTTTGAGGGAATGTGGTGAAATAGGAACCATCCCTCAATACTGGTGGTCATGTAGATATGTACAGTCACTGTGGAAAGCAATCTGGAGATGCTTAAAGAAAATGGAAATTGATCTATCTTATTGAGCCATCCCTCTACTAGGCATATACCCAGAGAAGATGACAAACAAAATGCAAACAGTCATCTGTACACCAATGTTTATTGCGGTGCAATTCACTATCGCAAAGAGTTGGAAACAGCCTAAGCTTTCATCACTAGACAAGTGGATTAGTAAACTCTGGCACATATATATTATGCAGCACTGAAAATCACAGGCAATCACATGAAAAAGTCATTTCATGGAAAGAGTTGGAAGGAATCATGTTAAGCGAGGTAAGCCATTCTCAAAAGGACACATATAAGATGAGTCCCCTGAGGTAAGTACAGTCAGCACAGCAGGAATAGAAGAAAAGACACTTATCTCACAAGACATGGGTGGATGCATAGGTATTCAGGGGCAGGTCAGACCAAACCCCGGGAGGTATATGTGAATCCAACATAAAGAAGGAGAAAGAGGAAAGGAGGAGGAAGAACGGGGCTTGGGGAGAAACTGAGATGATGACATGGGGGAAACAGGGCACTAACCCACCCATGGGGAGAGTATTGGTTGTGTCTCCACAGAATTGGGATGTGGATACAGATCTCACCAGGATGCGCAAATCCAGAGGGCAAGGTAACACATGGAGGAATCCAGGAAAAGACCGGACTATAGGGCTGGCCTTAACCAGAACCAGCCTGATCCACACCCTGCAAGTGTGTGCCACAGAGAACGGCACTAGATCTTCTGGTGGGGGCAAGGAACCAACCTACCATACAGAGGTGGAAATGGAAACAAATGAAGAGGGCAGAAAGGAGTGGAGCACACCATGGTTCACCAATCCCTGAGGACAAAGGCCCTGCTTGGAGCAGCCAATGCACAAAGTGGACCATGTGGTTGGTCCCACTATGAGACTCAACATCCAGCACTAACCTGTAGTCCTGCAGGGGTCAGTACTGGAGACACAGTGTGGGATTTGGACCCAGGCTGACCCACTACACTGGGGCAAAGCACTAGGGGTATGCAACAGAACAGCAGGGGAGCAGAGCAAGGAAGTCCGGTAGAGTATCAAAAATGACTTTGGGACCAGGATGTGGCACCCCATCAGACCCAAACAGAAGATGCTCCTAAAGATCAGGAAATAGACCTTGAACTATTTCCAGGCTTTTCTCTTTTTTGTTTGTTTGTTTTTGTTTTTTATTTTCATTGGGTTGTTTTTGCTGTTGTTACTGGGTTTTTTTTTTCTGCGTTGCTTTGTTGCTGTCTTGTTTTTATGTGTATATCATTATCTCTACAGGTCTATCTAGATAAAATAGGTGGGATAAATAATGTGGAGAAGAAAACAACAGAACCAACAGTTCCGGGAGGTGGGGTGGGGACATGGGAGAAGGGGAGCTGGAGAGAGGAAGTGGTGTTAACCAACCCAGAGACAAGAAAATGACAAGTGATTCAAAACCACTGGCAAGGAGAGTGTGAGAGGTCTGGTAGAGACTGATCAAGGGCAATGTAACTGAGAGGAATCTCTGAAACAAATGAAAGGTAAGCATGGTGATGGAACAAGAGGAAGATAAAAGGAAATAGAGGAAAGAAAGGAGGCAAAGGGCTATAGAAGTCTAAATATAGGCATGTAATATGTAAATATATTTATATATAATGAAGGGAAAATATATCTATATGCATATATTTATAGCTTTAATATTAAGGCAGCAGATGGACATTAAGCCTCCACTCAACTACTTCCTCAATACAAGAACACTTTGTTCTATTAAACTGACATTCCATTATGCCTACCTTCTCAACATGATTCCTGGAGACAAATGTGTGCATAAGCAAGTGTGATAAAGAAAGCAGATGGTGCCTAGCTATCAAAAGAGATAGCACCTGGGGTTTTAAAGGTTTGAAGGCAAACAAGCGGCCATCTAGTAGGGAAGCAACAAAGCCCACACTGAAGAAGCACACCAGCTTGTGTGATCATGAGGTTTTGATGGGATCAGGTATCAGGCATGAAAGAACAAAAAAACATATCATTGTGAATGAGGGGGAGTGCAGATTGTGGACCTAAGGGTCATCTGTAGGCAACTGGACATCTCTATGCAGAGGGGTTGCCGGGAGGAGACAATCCAGTCAGGGTGCACTGTAGCATCAATGAAACACATAACTTTCCTCTAGTTCTTAAGTGCTTCCCTACCTCCCTGCTTACACTATCATGATTTCAATTCTACTTTACAAATCTGGCTAGACAGGAGGAAGATATCCACTGGTACATATAGGAATGGGAAACAAAGAATCCAGGACAGGTCCCTTCAGGACCAGAGATAAGAGTGGTAATACTGGGACATTGGAAGGATGGTGGAATAGAAAGGAGGGACTGGTTATAAGGAGCTGGATATAACCTCTTCCCTGGGGGATGGACAACAGAAAAGTGGGTGAAGGGAGATGCTGGGCAGTGGAACATATGATAAAACATTAATAATTTATAAATTATCAAGGGTTCATGAGGGAGAGGGGAGCAGGGAGGGTGGGGAAAAATGAGGAGCTGATACCAAGGGCTCAAGTAGAAAGCAAATGTTTTGAGAATGATGATGGAAACTAATGTATAAATGCTTGACACAATGGATTGTGATAAGAGTTGTACAAGCCCCCAATAAGATGATTTAAAAAAAGATTTTTGAGATAGAATTTTGTATAAACCAGGGACTTTGAGGTCAGAGAGACAGAAGTTATCTCCCATCTCTAGTGGCAACCATAGTAAAAAAAAATTAAAAGAAATCAATTTTCTCACCTTTAAAATGACATCCATATTAGTCCATTTTCCCCCAAAGCTCAAATTCACTGCTATTAAGTGATGATGTCTCGTATTGACCCTTTGGGTTTCATGACTATAATTTTTTAGCGATTAGAAAGGCTGCTCTTTCTGCCTCAGAGAAACTGGTGAGTTTGATTAGCAGACCAAAGTGTAACCACGACGCCACCAGGGCTCCTAATTATATACCTTTCTAGAAATTCGAGGATAATTTCTCCATCTAGACTTCTTAATATAATATCTATAAAGTCTTTTTTGTCCTATAAGCTAACATATTCATTGTTTCTGAAGGTTAAGAGGAAATCTTTGTGAAGCCATTATTTAGCTTTTTATTAAGAGGTAGTAAATGCAGCCTTTTGTGATAGTAATGATCAGTTTCCTGAACTTTCTCTCATGTATTTATTGGCCAAATGCTTCCACCTCTGTGAAATTATTGTTTTCAATGTTTTCGTCATTTTACCTAACTGGGTTATATTTTTCTTAAGCAAATCATAGGAATTATTTAAATTAGAAAACTATCTTTTTTTGTTGTGTTGTAGTGTATGTTGCATTATGCTGAAAATATATTTTCTTATTCTAACTTGCCTTTTCATTTTTGGGGGGAGGGCATCACTGCCCCCTGGTGGTGGGAGTAGGAGGCCCAACCTTGCTCCTGGAGAGCACTGCTGGATTTGAACCTCCAACCCAGTGGGCCGTAGTCCTGTGCACAACCACTATGCCACCAGGGCTCAGCCCCATCTTTTAATTTTTTAATAGAACAGTTTGGTGAATGTAGGTTCTAAATTCAATGTAGTTTAATTTTTGCATATCATAAGTTAAAGGCATAGCCAAAAAGCATATTTTTTCAGATACCTTTTTAATAAAGCCTTTAACACCTATAATCCTTGTCATTGAGAAGATTTTGACTCATATCACCTTTACATAGGATTTTCCAAATTGTGCGTCTTTACAGGAGCAGACAGCTATTTTAAAAAATCATTTTATTGAGGGCTCATACAACTGCTATCATGATCAATATTTATGTCAATTGTATGCAGACAACATTTGCACATTTGTTGCCATCATCCTTTTTTTTTGTGGCATCACTGCCCTCAGGTGGTGGGAGTAGGAGGCCAGCCTTTGCTCCATGGAGCTGGAATCGAACCTCCATCCCAATGGGTCGCAGTCCCGTGCACAACCACTGTGTCACCGGGGCTCAGCCTGCCATCATCATTCTTAAAACATTCTCCTTCTACTTAGGACCCTGGTATCAGCTCCCCCTATTTCCCGCACCCCCCCCCATCCCCTTCCCCATGAACCCTTAACAATTTACAAATCGTCATTATTTTGTCATCGTACACTGTGCAATGTATCCCTTTACCCACTTCCCCATTGTCTGTACCCAAGAGAGTAGGTCATATGTAGATCCCTACAATAGTTTCTGTCTTTCTACTCCACTTTCATTCCACCCTCCTGGCATGA
>PVJH01013702.1:0-59409 GCA_004026705.1 Nesogale talazaci
ATCATTGTCTTTCTCTCTATCCCCCAGACCCTCAGAAACAGTGATCTGCTAGGCTTACCTATCTATTTTTGTTCTTATTATGACTGTTCTTTTAAATATTAACCTTGAGAATTGGAAATCATGAAATGACCATGAGGTTCTTCATTGACTAGAGGGTGCTTACATATGGTTAATTATTTTTCTATTTATCAGAAGTTTGGAGATTCAAGTATATGCAGAGATTCCTCAGAAGAAATGTCTGGAGAACAACTTGTGAAAATATTTATTCTTTTAAATGCTGTGGAAAACAGTTCGATTCTGATAAAAGGAATTCTCAAGTCCTGGAATTGACTGATATAACAGCAACTGATTTCCCTTTTTCATTTTCCCATATTCTCAATATTCAATGGCTGCAATGGCAGCCTGCTTTTGCTTGTTTTGTACAGGAAGCAATAGGAGTCATTAAAACAACTTCTTTTGAGGGCTGTCCAAAGAGCTACCAGGAAAAAGTTTTTAGGACAATTATTACTTAGCAGGTGAAGAAACAAGGATCTCAGAGACCGCACAGTGGAGAACAAGAGAGAAAACATTAGATACTAAGAAATTAAAGTACTGAAAGGAATGAAATCTCTAGGGATTACTGCGCTTAAAGAAAATATTCATGTATTATACAGTAACACTGTGTAGACCAATTTTTTGAAAGCATAAATAAATTCATGTAAACTGGGTTGCTATTTTGAGACTAGGGAAAATGTATAAGGGAGCAGAGTAAGGAATGATTCCATATATTCTGGAATTTGAATCCTCATTGCTAAATATTTTGACCTCTTAAGTTACTCTCAGAAATCTATTCTTAAAAAATTATAGTGAAATTTATCCAAAAATTATTTTGGCTACTGCAGCATTGCTGTATAGGCTTGGACAGAAGTATTAAACTATTTATAAACAGTACTTTAAGGTGACCCAGGAGAGAGAATTTATCCTACTCGTTCAGCAGTTTAGAAGAGTTCCATAGGAACTAAGTCCTAATCACTACAGTGTCCTTCTGTAGTGCTGTCCAACCAGTGACTAGAGGTGAACATAGATTGACAAGTCTAAATTTGTGATTCACAGACTTTAGTGTCATAGCCTCTGATTTGCCTTAGTTATGCCTTTACATTTGTCTCTCATTGTTTGTTCAGGTAGCAAGGAACTTCTGATCTGGAAAAACCCATCCTGATATTTACCCTCTTCAAATTCCTATGTAATTTCTTTATTCATTAGTGTTATGTTGCTGTTAATCATGAATTTTTTCTCCTAAAATAATTTTGGACAGTAGATTTTTGTTTTAAACTTTTTATTGGTAATAGTACTCATGTGCTTAACCTAAAAAGCAGTTTGCTGATATTTTGCATGTATAATAACAGTTAAGAAATCTATTTTTGTGTATGAACTATCTGGCATGGTAACAATGGACTTCTAACAATCAATGAATGAAAAGATGCTAGGCAAAAGTAATGCTGGCTGTGATGACAAATGTCATCTGTCAACTTGGCTAAGCTATGATTCTCTGTGGTTTGGAAATTATGTATAATTTAAGTTGGTAGTTACTAAGGATAGCTGCAGACTCTGTGGTTTAAGCTTTAGATTCTGTTAGTCCGGGTAAACTAGAGGAACAAATTCTAGGACATGCACATCGATATAAGGAAAGGGTTTATATACAAAAGGAACAGGACATGGAGAAAGCATCCGAGCCCAGCCAAGTCCAAAGTCATAAGTCTGATATTAACCCATATGCCCAAAATCAGTCTATAAAGTCTTCTTCCAACTCACGAAGTCACAGGTCAGTGAGTGCAGAATCCCGGTGCGGGCAGGGCACTTCGCCTCCAGGGCTCAGGGTCCAGCAACAGCAGAAGCAACTCATCACTGGCAGAGGTTTCCTTGTGGCCGCCTCAGCTTCAGAGGTCTGGCTCCATCAGGGAAAAGCTGTGTGGTCTCTTCGCCGGCTCCTCCAGCTTCTTGAACGCTGCCAGCTTGGCTTGTCCATGATTCATATTTCTGAAACTACCTCCCAACAACTGGGGAAGATAGCTTCTCATCTTCACGAAGGAAATATCGTGAGATTTCCCAGAAGTCTCAGGAGAAAGCCATGCCCATATAGAGGCCTCATTGGCTACTCAATGGCTATCTCCAGATTAAGAGGCTAGAATCCACCCCTACATTTCAATCATAAAATTAACATAAGCACCTGACTGTCACAGATTCCTAACTCTAAGCTTGGTAGTTCAAACTGACCAACTGATCTCTGGGAGAAAGAAGAGGCTGTCTTCTGCAAAGATTGATATGGTCGCTATGAGTAAGAAACAATTCAGCAGCTGTGAGCTTGGTGTGGGTTTGGTGATGATGTAGTCATCTGCTGTAATAGTTTTAGTGTCAACTTGGCTGTACCTGCAAGGAGATATGGGTGGAGTAGAACCTTTATCTCAGGGCATGGCCTAATGAGATCCCCATGGGGATGTGGCCTATTTGATAGCCATAAACAAGGTGTTTGAAGAATTCGCTCTCTCTCTTCTATCCATCACATTGCCTCCTGCTTATTGAACTTGAGCCAGTTGTTGACCGTATTGCCTGCCAGTCCTAGAATCTAGCAGTGGCCTGCTATAACATCTGACCTACCATTCTGTCTCTGCATCTATTGGCCATCATCCTCCTGCTTCCCCAGCTTCTTGGCTCGGGCATCCACACAAGTCAGGAAAAGCCTCATGCTGTAAAATCTGACACATAGTCTTGAACGAACCACACTTCACAGCTTCTACAGTGGTGTGAGCCACTTTCAATTTTTTTTTAATTAAAAAAATTTTTTTAGGCATCACTGCCCTCTGGTGGTGGGAGTAGGAGGCCCAGCCTTTGCTCCTGTGAGCTGGAATGGAACCTCCATCCCAATGGGCTGCAGTCCCGTGCACAACCACTACGCCACCGGGGCTCAGCCCAAGCCACTTTTATTAATATGCATTTCTTTCTTTGTATATATGCACAAGTGTTACTGGTTTTCTTCTTCGGAGGACCTGGCCACTTTATGACTACACCACATTATGATCTGGTGCTGTCACTATTCACTTTGGCATAATATCAAATTTTGGACTACCATGTTTAATGAGGAATGTGTGTACTGCAAATGGTTTATTTACTAGAGTGCTCAGCTGCTAATCAAAGTCGTGTAGTTTAAAGCAACCAGATGCTCCATAGGAGAAATGTGACAGTGTGCTTCTGTAGAGAGTCACTGCTTTGGAAACCCTATGGGAAAGTTCTCTGTCCTATAGGCTTATCATAAGTCAGAAGTTGTTCAAGGGCACAGAGTTGGGTCATTCAATGAATACCTATGATGGATCAGTTAGCTGTACTCAGTACTTTATGGGCATTGTCTCAACAATTCTGAGACAAACATCTTATTCACATTTGAGATGTAAGAAAGGCAGAACCCACAGAGGTTAGGTTATCTCTTTGTAAACACAGACCTTCACAATGCAAGTTTTCTGGATTGCTAACTCTTTCTTCTACTCTGTGTATGACATTGTAGTTCAGATGAGCTTCAGCTTCAGTTTTACTTGACTATTGATAAATGAAGAACTCTGGGTAAATTCCTTACCTTCTTTGTTTTACTTTCATGTTTGCATGAGAGCATTTTTTGGAGCCAGGGTATTATGGCATGTATGCACACAATATGGATAGGAGTATACAGTGTCTTAGCACATAGTGATAAATAAAAAGAACTCTTTAGTTGTCTAGCATTGCCTATCGAGACTCCCACTCTTTTTTGCTCATAGCACATCATTTCATGACAGGTGTGAGCCAGAACTATTTGAATAGGAAGTTTTTACGTAATCCAGCTACCATCACATTTCAGTTACATGTTTAGTGGCCTTTTAATTCCTGACAATAATTTGAAATAGATCAAATAATATGCATTCAATAATACTGAAAGCAGAAAAGGAAGTTATAGACCTTTGAAAGAGAGAGACCTAATTAGAGAGACCCAACCTTCTGGGATAAGATAGTTACTGTAAGAAAATCAGCTAGACCAGTCATTCTCACCCTATGGTGTGCAATCCCTTGGGGGCCAAATGACCTTTCACAGGGGTCACCTCAGCCCAACAGAAAACACATTAACATATTATATTAATACTATAACCCATACTACACCATGCTTCAAGACAAATTTCATTTTTTGTAGTAGAAAAATCGAAATAGAAATAAATATTTCATAATATAGAATTGCATATTATTTTGTAATTAATCACTTTGATTTAATTGTGTCCAATCTGTAAGAATGAAAATATATTCTGCATATCAGATATTTACATTGTTTCCTAGCAGTAGCAAAATTATAGTTGTGAAGTAGCAACGAAAATAATTTGATGGTCTGGGATCACCACAACATGAGGATCTGTATTAAAAGTTCACGCTCTTAGGAAGGTTGAGAACCACTGAATTAGTTTGGGATTTTCTTTAGCATTAAAAAGTAATCTGATGTATTGCATTAATGACAAACATTTCTTTTGATTCCCTTAAGTACTTAAAGAAGCCAAAATAAGGATGCTTTCTCTAATAAAAGGTGCTTGCTTTGGAAAGAAAGTTGTTGTGAGAGATATAAATTACTGCGATCAACTATATGCAGTATACAGTAACTACATTTGCTGACTCATCACAGAGCTTTTTTCCTCTGTTATAGTAATCATCTAGACAAAACTATATTTGATTTAGGGAACCTTTTACATGAAAGTATAGTAGTAAGGCTTGAAATGTTTTAGGGAAGTAGAATATAAGGGGGTACCCAAAACACCTGGCTTTAAAAAAAATTATGTACTTAATTTTTTTTATAAAAAAAAAAAACTTTTGGCTGAGCCATGGTGGCATAGTGGTTGTGTGCAGAACTGCAGCTCACAGGGTTGGCGGTTCAAATCCAGCAGCAGTTCTCCAGGAGCAAGGCTGGGCTTCTTACTCCCACCAGGGCAGTGATACCACCACCAAAAAAAAAAAAAAACTTTTAGCACCTGCAAAGTACTGTCCACTGCACTTAATATATTTGTCAAATCTGCCACTCCATTCTTGGAAGCACTTTTCAACCTCATCTGTATGGATAGTACCTCCCTCACTTTTTTCTTCACCTTCTCTACATCATCATATTGGTATCTGTTCATGTCCCTCTTCATTCTCAGAAAAAAAAAGGAGTCACATGGAGAGCGAGATTAAGGAGTCAGCTGTAGCGGACAAGAGAGGCATGCTGTTTTTTGCCCCACACTGGTGCACTGAGATGGCTGCCTGAGTAAGTGCATTGTCATTGTGGCAAAACTAAGCCTTTGTCAGGCCTTTTTTCTCACACACTGTTATGCAATATTTTCAGAACCTCTAAATAAAAAGTTTGATCAATAGTCTGATTTGGTGGAAGGAACTCCAAATGGACTCTCTCACACATAAAAATAATAGTACCTTGATTTTTGTTTTCAGTTGTTGGGCTTTCATTGGGTGATATGATGATGGTGGTTTCCACTGGTTTGATTGATGCTCGCTGTGGGGGTCATAAGAATGGCACAATGTCTTGTCACTAGTAATGACTTTGGAAAAAAAAGTCTTTGAGAAAAGTCGCTTTGGGCCTGCTAGTTCAAGCCCTGCACATCCCCACGTGATGCTCTTGTTCCTGGTCGGTCAGAACCAGAGGCGCACATTTCACAGTAACCTTTCCCAAATCTTCAGTTAAAATTTGATCAACCAAGCTCCAAGAGAGTGTAGATAATTTCCCCATCTCCTCACCAGTCTGCTGTTGCTCTTCGAGCCTAGGTGTATGGATATTTTTGATATTTTCATCCATTTGGGAAGTTGACAGATGTGCAGAACAAGGTTTTAACCCAATATTTCACCTTTTATGAGGCAAGAAAACTGTGCATCCACTTGAGTTTTCTCTATAACACTCTCCTTGTAAGTCGTGTTCAACGTTACAACAGTTTCTGTGATAATTTTCCTGAAAAGGCCAAAAAAATCACAACTTCACACTGTTCACTTAAATTGGCCATCATCAAAATGATGTCTGAGGGGAACTGCTTTGGTACCCCTTGTATGTCATTGAGGTCAACTTAAAGGATATACAAACTGCATACAACTTTGTAAAGGGAAGACCAGATCCATGTCAACGATACCTTGGAAAATAACACTCAGCAGGTAAGAACGTTAGAGTCTTCCCAAAACACCACTCTTCAGGCTTAGCCATAACAACATAAGGGAAGGAACGCACTTGACATGTCAGAAGGGGGAAAAATATCCAGAAACAAACTGATACTAAAGAAAATACAATTTTAAAGTGTCTCAAAGAAAAACTAGATGAGAAAATAATGTAACTGGAAACTCAAATTCTCTCACTTGCTACCTTGAGGAAGCAGTTAAAACAAGTTTTAAACAAGCAAAAGATATAATACTGTACATTAGTAGAGAAATTTATATCATAATCTCTTATGTGAATTCAATTTTGTCACCCAAAATGTATGGTAGTTCTCACTTCTCTCCCTATGGTTATAATTTATTTTAGGAACAGCTGTTTTATTGAAGAGACATCATATTAGGCACAAAAGCAAGAAAACACAAATATGAAGCTGGATGTCACCCACATGAAGATTTCCCAGAAACTGAAGAGCAGAAGCTGAATATAAATAAAGACCTTCCCTTAGAGCAGAAACAAAGCCCTTTACTAGTGTTAGAGACCTAAATTCAGACCTCTAACCTCCTAAACTGTGCAAAAGATACATGTCTGCTTGTCAAAGTCAGCCACATGGCCTATTTCGGTTACTGTGGCAGGCAAACATTAAGGCATGTTCCTTCTTCGTCTCTGTGGTTGTTGAGCTAGTTAATTTCCTCTTGGTTTGTGAAATATTGTGAAACTGAATTTAAGAGCCATTAAACCAATCATGCAGGGAATACCCTTAAAAATGTTATAAGTTATATATGCACTGAAAATAGATATCATATAACAACATATTAAAAATGAAGAATCTAACAAACTAGAGTAAGAATCAAGTTACAAAAGCAACTAATTATTGATATGTATATATCAAATTTAAAAATCAGTTAATTGTTGCCATGCAGATAATCTTATCCGGACTTCTGACTAATTCATGCACTGTCATCAAGAAAATACTGGCTTGCTGACCTGTGGGTTAACTAGAGGGTGGGTTAACTAGAAAGACCTGTCTTTCTCCCACAGAGCAGCTGGTGGTCTCTAACTGCTGACCTGCTGCATCACAGCCAGAATACCACCACTGTGCCACCAGTTCTTTTTCTATCTAGACTAAATGAGTTAATAATTATAGCTTACACATGTATAAGTTGCAATGTCATAAAAAAACAAAGAGATATCATTATGACACAAAGAAAATGTAGACAAACCCATGGCCAGTCCTTTCCAAATCTTAAAGAAAACTCAACTTATTTAAATATGTAAGCAAAAGTATCAGTCTTGTACAGAAGTCCAAGTCAACAAATTTCAATTCCTTAATTGTGGTTTTTTAAAAAGAAACAAATTTCAGCTCGCCATTTTAAATAGGAGGGTTTAATTGTATATAGTAAGAGATATTACGCAATTTACAGCAGGGTTCATTCCCACAGTATGTTGATTCTGACATCAGTAAAATATCATGACATATAACCTTACAGACCTATTTCAGCATTATATGTAACACACATTTCTGGTGATAAAACGCACACACAGACATGCAAACCAATCAAACACAAATGGTTGTAAGTGCAGTTCCTTGTAACTAGAATGTGTAATCAATTGGGGTCTATGAGTAAATGGTCCTTATCAAAATACAGCAAAATTCACTGCCATCAAGATAATTTCCTCTTCTCTCGGAGCAAGGCTGGGTAGTTCCCATGGCTACCAGAGGGCAGTGATGCCCCCAAACACCCAAACAAACAAACACAAAGATAATTCCCTATTATAACAGCTTCATAGGACAGGTTAGAATTGTTCAATAAGACTTCTGAGACTGTGAAATTCTGTGGGAGAGGCAGCTTCAATCAGATGCCCTTACAATGGCTGGTGGGTCTAATCCACTCACATTGCATAAGCCTACTATTTAGTAGACTTAAAGATTTGGAAAATTTTATATTTTCTTAGAGTGAAATCATTGTGCAGTGCAGCTTCCAGGCAAAACTTATTAGAAAGAATTGGTGATTTCCCTCCTAAGGCTAGCTCCCACCTCGAAATCTTATAAATCATAATAATCACATCTACAACCAATATAGGGAATGATACAGATTTCATTTCATTTTGAATGAATGTCAATATGTCAGGAGGTGTGGGATGCTCTGATGCAAGCTAACAACGATCACAAATCATTAATGATGACACATGTTTGAAAAAGAATCATGTGGATAACTGAGAACCACATTAAAAGTGAGGTGATCAGTATATGCTTGTCAAAGATGTTATTCTTTTGCCATGGAGCACCATATTACTTTATTAAGGCAGCATGCTCCTTCCATCATAAAACTCATTTCCAATGGCTACACTTCATGTCAGCATCTTTGGAATCTTGCAATATATTAAAAATAAAATGATCTGAAATGGTAATACAGAATTAAGTGCTGAAATTAGAGACTACAAATCCCAGTGGCTTTTAAAAAAATATCAACCAATAAAACTGAACTTCCCTAAACCAAATTTTTACAATCTCAAAATTAAATGATACAACCAACATCACAACATCTAACAAATCATAAGACTATAAATGAGCAAAATATGAAGTACAAATCACTGAGTTCATAAGTAGTTTTTAAATCAAATGCTGCCTGAAAATGAGCAATAAAACACACTACTGCTTATAAAGCCAGATAAAGATAGACTCAGCTGGAAATTCATTTCAGAAATCTTTCAAAATTGAAACAACAAATCAACATTTGGCAAAAGGTACCAAATATTGCAACCAAACATATTAAAAAGTATAATAATAAACTGAATCTTTTTTCAAAATACAAAACTTTGAAAAAGGTGCAGATTTCATAACAGGATAACACTCTTACAGTAACAGGGAAGTAGCAAGAATATGTCTAAAACCAATGAGTGTGGAGCCATATTAATCTATTTTCAAATCATTCCTCTAACACTTGCTTAGTAAGTGAACAAGAACAATTTTTCATAGCTCTCTAAATGAGAATCCTTCTATAATAGAAGTAATTTGACTAATCAATAGATTGCTCTTAATGGGCTGAATTTCCTACAAAGACTGTATACATTTTTCAAATTCCCAGTGTAATATATTCTGAACCACCTGAGGTCTACTAGAAAAATAAAGACTAGGACAATTGTAGTTGAGGTCCCTGGGTGATGATAAATTAAAACTTGGAGTTTCAAACCCACGAAGCACCACATGAAAGAAAGGCCTGGAAACTGGTGTCCAAAAAATTTTAGTCAAGAAAAACCTGTGAAGAAGTAAAGTATTGTGGTGAATTGGGTAAATACCTGTATTTAGAAACTAAGAGAAGAATACATGTGGTATTTATCATGATCTGAAATTAAATCCAAGCCTCCAGTTGCAATATAGAATGATTGCAAGGGCAAAATAATCAGTATGAAGGAAACACCAAAATGATACAGAATATGGTCACTGATCCAAAAAGAACTAGTCACTGTGCAACCATTTAGGAGGTTTAAGGACCTATGACATGGAAGGAAATTCAAGCTTAACTGAAGGCATTCCCAAATGAATAGGATTTTGAGAATTGACAGAATGAATCCTGAGATACTTCACTAAACAAAGGCAACTCTAGGTGTCTTCACTCTTCAAATAACTTTGGCCTGAAGAGCTGTACCAGGCCAAGTTACTGAAAGAGAACCATATTTGTGACCTCAACAAAGGTGAACTTAAAGAATATGAAAATTATGAAAGAATATAAAAATATCACATTCAGGTAAAATTTTGTTGACTATAGTTTTAAAAGGTTGCAATAGCACATAAGCAGCAGCAACAAAAAATTACCCGAAAATTACCCTGAGCTGATTCAGAAGAAAACATGGGCCAAGTGATATCAACACTGACATCATCAAGTGCTTCACTTAAAGCAGAGAACAACGGAAGCATGTTTAACTATGCTTTATTGACTATGCAAAAGCAGTCAATTGTGCAAAGCCAGCAGCAAAAACCGACGTTAAGTCCAAGGTATGGAACCATTCCTCGGGGAGATCAACCAGCAACTTGGTGGCAAGTTGATTATATAGGACCACTCCCATCCTGGAGGGGGCAGGGCTTTGTTCTGACTGGAATAGACACATATTCTGGATATGGATTTGCCTTTCCTGCATGCAATGCTTCTGCCCAAACCACCATTCGTGGACTTACGGAATGCCTCATCCACGGGCATGGCATCCCACATAGCATTGCTTCAGATCAAGGAACTCACTTTACAGCAAATTCATTGCGGCAATGGGCCCATGGCCATGGAATCCACTGGTCATATCATGTTCCTCATCATCCAGAAGCAGCTGGCTTGATAGAACGATGGAATGGGCTCCTAAAGACACAACTGCAACGCAAACTGCGTGGCAACAACTTGCGAGGCTGGGGCAGTGTTCTCCAGGAAGCTGTATACGCTTTAAACCAGCAGCCAATATATGGTGTATATGGTGCTGTGTCTCCAATAGCCAGGATTCATGGGTCCAGAAACCAAGGGGTGGAAACTGGAGTGGCACCATTCATTATTACTCCTACTGACCCACTTGCAGCATTTTTGCTTCCTGTCCCAGCAACCCTATGTTCTTCGGGACTGGAGGTCCTGGTCCTGAAAGAAGGAACTCTCCACCTGGAAACACAGCATGGATTCCACTGAACTGGCAGCTGAGAATGCCCCCTGGCCACTTTGGGCTTCTCATGCCTTTGGATCAACAGATCAGGAAGGGTGTCACTGTACTGAGTGGTGTGATTGATCCAGATTATCAAGAAGAAATTGGACTGGTGTAAAATGATGGTTAATATAACAAATACATATTTCAACTCATAAGCTACTGTACCATGAACAAGTGTCAGGCATTCCCAAACAAGTTGAGATAAACTTGTTGAAATGAAGAAGACTGAAGCATAAACTGATTAAGATCAAAGACTAGAGTATGGATTGAATCCCAATATCAATAAAAAGTAATTTTGTCAACTTGACCAATAGACAACAACATAATAAATGGAAAACAGTTTGAAGTTGTCAAGGAATTTATTTTACTTTATTTTACTCCAAAAAGATAGGAGAAGTAGCCAGTAAGTTATAGGGCTATTGCATTGAGCAAATCCATGGTTAAAGAGCATTTCCAAGAGTTGAAAAGCAAAGGTATCACTTTAAGAACCAAGGTATGCTTGACCTGAGCCATGGTATTTTCAAAAATCTCATATGCATAGGAGATTGGACAATCACTAAGGAAGACTGAATAAGAATTTATGCATTTCATTGTGGTGTTGGTGTGTTGAGGAAGAATAATTATTAGACTAGGAGCTGAGAGGAGAATGAAAAAGAATCTGTGTTGGAAGAGTACAACCAGAAGGCTCATAAGAGTGAGGATGCTAAGACTTTATCTCATAGGCTTTTGTGCTATTATGAGGACGTATTAAGCCTTGGAGAAGGATGGCACATTTGATCCAAGAGAGAGCCAGTGAAAAAGAGAAAGTCCTTCAGTAAGATGGGCTCAAGTCAAACAATGATTGTGAAGACATGCTTAGCTTAGGTGTGCACAAGATTCCTATGTGCTGGAATTGATGTGATAGCATAGAAAAAGAGCACTGGAATTTCAGTGTGTTGTACAATGGGGGCTTCTGTGTTGTGACTCTGAAAGCTATGCCTTGAATTATTTCAATAACCACAGGGTTGCGCAAAGTGAACAGTAGAAGTTGCAGACTAACAGCAGATTATGAAGAAGGAGAAATAGGGTTAAACACAATGATGTTGATGGAGTAGAGCCTGCTGGAGTAAAGTATTTGAGATCGCTATTTGTAACAGAAGCTACTAATTACAGTCTGGAGTGTATTAAGCATGAACTTAGCATAGTTGGAAGTCATTAAAAATTAAATGGAATGCATAAAGAGTGATATTGTAGGTTTTAATGAGCTAAAATGGACTGGCATTGGCCATTTTGAATGAGAAAAATCTTATGGTTTTCTATTCTGGGAATGGCACAAATAAGAGTCATGATTCTATTCTTCATCAAAAATAGGCATTTCAAGATCTGTCTTTAATGCACTCTGTGATAGGATGATATCTATGTTTATCTGAATACAAGGAAATTCAATCAATACATCTATTTTTTTCAACACATCTATTTTTAAAATCTGTGTACTGACTGCTAAAACTACTGAAGAAGAAATTAAAGAATCATACCAAGATCTTCAGGTTGAACTTGATCAAACATGCATCTTTCATCAGAATTCAAAAGCATCAATTCTTCTTTAGATTTCTTTATTCATAATACAGCTTTGGCATGAAATCAAGGCAATTGAAAACACCAATATATGGCATTGGGCTTGCAGAGCCCTTGTCCTCAAAAATATCTCCTAATAAAATGATAAAAGATATTTTTGTAGCAGATCTGTATACTGCAATTTGTCATTTGATATCTTGACTGCTGATTCCAGAAGCTTTGTGCATCCAAGTAAAGTGAATTTGACAACTTTAATCTTTTCTCCATTTGTCATGTTGTTCCTTATTGGTTCAGGTGTAAAGATTTTTATTTTCCTTCATATTGAGATGTAATCCACAGTGATCTTTATAAATTTGTACTTCAAGTATTGCTCACTTTCAGCAATCAAGGTTATGTCATCTTTTTAATAAGCCTTTCTTTGTCTGCAATGTCAAATTCTTTATCATATAATCTGTCTTATCGGATTATTTTCTCAATTTACAGATTGAGTATAGTGATCCATACAGCTCTGATCCACACTTTTTCTTATTTTGAAACCATACAAAGTCATCCTGCCCTCTTTAAATTATTGCTCCTTAATCTGTTTACAGGTTATTTAAGAACACATTTGGACTGTTTTGGATAGTCCATAAAACAAATATATTTCTGCTACTCTTTACTTTCAACCAAGATCCATCTAGTATCACCATTAATATCCTTCATAATATGTTCTCTTTTGCGAATATATGTACACACATATTACATAAGAATATATTTGTACACACATGTTACATAAGACACTGTAATATCTGTCTCTTTGTATTTTCAAGACCACCCAAAAGGTATTCAAATTATAATATATTATAGTTAATATACTGAAAAAATGCATGTATGGTCCCAATTCTACTTCAGATGTTACAACTTAGTAGGCATATGTATGTTATTGAATGAGTCAAAAGGCATAAGCCAGGAAGAGTAGATGTCTTATTTCTCAGACATCTTGGATTCAAATGTGTTCACAAAGTCCAGCATAACATAATCAGGGGAAAGATGAAACCATTAGTATTGTTGAATTGAAGAAAGAACTATATGACCCTCCTTTATACCGATAAACTATGAAGTGCTACTTTAAATAATTCAAAATATGAAAAGAGAATGTAACTGTCTGAATGGTTTGTGATGACCAATTGTCATCTTGTGTACCCAAAAGCAGGGTAACAAACATTCTATTCATCCAGCAGATGGAGTTTTCTCAGCAGCAGGTTTGCAAGAGTGCGTTTCCTCCTCGTGGTTTCTGGTCACACATGACTTGCTCTTCTCAACAAATTTGCTCTTTTCCCATCTAGTCGATTTTCTTTCTACTCTAGTCCTGTTCTATGAAATATCAAACAGAGCTTTCTTGTTCTCCCATCCAAGCACTAACCAGGTCTGACCCTGCTTAGCTTCCGAGATCAAATGAGATCGGGTAGAGCCATAGACTAGCTTTCTATTTCTGATATCTGAATCACTCTAGATTGAAATGGTGACCAGGGGAATTTACAGAGAGCTGTCAATGAATCATGCATCCACTCAGCACTGTCATCATCATGCCACTTCACGGCCACAGTGTCTGAAGAGATCCTGAAGTTGCCTCATTAAAAGTCCTCTGGTGCATAGTGCCTTCTCCTTTGAATATACCCTTCAAATAATATACTTAAAATAGTGATAAATATGATGATACATTTTCAGAAACTGTGCCAAGCATGTTAAGCATGAATTACAACAGTCAGCCAACTTTGAAACTTTTTTTTATATAGATAAGGAACTAAGATGAAGAGTAGTTACAGAATTTGCCCCAGAGCATATGGCTGGTAAATTGAAGTGTCTGATACTGACCCAGTAATACAGCCTAAGTTTCTGCTGCTGTCTCCATTCACCTAGCAAACTTCCAGTGTTTTCCTGAGTAAACAGATCTGAGGAAGCCTGTTAGGATCTTTCTTCACAAAATACTTGCTGGTGTACTCTTCAATTATCTTGCATCTGTATAACCAATGTTGCGATCATATCAAATGCATCGCTCTTTTCTCAATGACCTGCTAGTTCCTTTATTCTGGTGATGATGTTCCTTCAGTTTTTTCCCAATCTTCTGTCTGAAAAACTCATATACATTATATTTAATATTACCATACATGATTAATTAATATGACTTTAGTCAATTTATCAAAAACCTTGCTAAGCTCAAAACATGTTCCTTTTGCTTTTCTTTGGTTATTAATCTCTGTGACTTTTAAAATTTAGCCTTTCAAGTTGGATTTTAAGCTAATTCAGGTTAAAAGAGAGTAAAATAGGTTCCAACACAAGAGTTTATTTGATTTCACCTAGTAAATATCTTAAGATTACTGTAGTTGAACTGTTTTCCTTTTATATCCATAATATCACTGTATACAATGTAATGAATATTATAATTACTAGAAGCATTTACCCAGCTACATTATTTGTCAAGTTTGATTTACCTTTAAAAATAATTCTTTTTAGATCCAATTCACCAAGCATCAATAAAAAATAAAAACAATTACAAATTGAATTTCCATGCAAATGTGGCCTTTTCTCTAATCTGTGTGAATGCACATTCATCAAACTACTCTGTCTTATTGTTGACAAAGTACTAGTGAAATAACCAAGAAATAAATGTGTTCTAATTATTTGCTAGTTGCCAAGGAAAAAATTCATTTTTCTCCAGGAAACTTTATAAAGGTCATTAGAGCATAATGAAAGTTTGGATTCCCTACTTACCAAAAACTATACAGTAACTAATTCTCATAAACATTCAATTAGGTCTTTCAGGAAAGAGGTTCATATATCTATCAACTACGGAGAAAACTATCACTAAATTTCTTACTCCCAAGTGGTTTGAAGTAATTTTGGCATTTCAAAGAATTATTTCAGTAATTTATTATAATGAAAAATTAAATAGTATGGCCATGTACAAGAAACATTAGGTAATCTTCCCATTATATTCAATATTGATTGATTCCTCTCCACAATGTTAGCCTGCTTAAGCTTGGAAGAAGAGGGGGGATGTCAAGCCCTTGCAGAGTCCAGAATGGGAAACTTTTATGTAAATTGGTTGTCAACTATTCTTAAGAATGCCTTAAGCTGTATCTGTGTGTATATGTATGTGTATATATATATATACTATATATGTGTATATATAATATATATATAACAAAGAGGGTTTATTCAGACATCTTACATGATTCCATGCTGTTGAAACAACTACAATTTCAGGACTAGTGCCTAATCTAGATAAACACATAAGATCAGTAAGAGTGCTGTTTAATATTCTATTTTAAATGTCTGAAATTATTAATGTGATCATAAATCAGAGTAATAATAGACCTCTGCTCAGTGTCCCACTACTAGCACTACCACCCATCATCATTAAGCAGAAGTTCACAACTCTAAACAGAATTAGTTCCGGGGAAATAAATAAAAATGCTTTATTTGTATTTTTTTAATGATCACAATCATTGCTTCTTTCATTTCTGATAATTTTAGATTTTATCATTTCTGATAATTTTAGATTATAATTCTGTAGTAGTTTGATTTCAAACAAGGTTTCTAAGAAGTTGAGAGTCTGTGAGGCAATTACTATAGAAAAAGTGCAAAAACAATTCATGCATAAGCCTTGTAGTATTTGCATTAAATTCAAATAAGACTTAGGGATGAAATACTCCTACCTTGAGACCCTAAAACGTGGACTAGAAGGGATATGACTAGAAAATACCCCTAGCGTGCACCCCAATATGTGATTATTTGCTATACATCTTTTCATTCCTTTGGTAGATAAGTAAAGGTAGTTAGAGTCAGAGATTGGATGACCAGCACTTTATTTTTAGTAAGACACATCAAACTAGCAAAGGAAGATGCCTTGATAAGCAAACAATTTCTTTAAATTTTAAGTGGAGGAAATAAGCTACAATAACAATGCAATCAATAACTCAAGTTTGAAGATTTTTTTAAACAAAAGCTAATAAAAGCTAAAATTCAAAAGTTCAAGAGTCATTCTTAGGGTTACATCCAACAGATACAAATAACTTCTGAACACAATGAGAAAAGTACTTCAATATACCTACCTTCAATGACTACTATCTAAAATATTTAAAATTCTTAATATCTTATTTCTGTTTCTCCAAATCTGTGATTGCATTTAAATATATGCATTCTCTTAAAAATGTGCAAAAAATACCTCAAAAGAAACCATGCCTAAGGACACACACATGTTGAATAAAGAGCTCTACCCTCTTGAGCTAGTTGTTTGTATCAGAGGACTAGAAAGTTGCAGTAGCTGTTCATCGGTTTTATCCACACCAATAGGCTTCCCATGCCAATTGAAGATTCAGACTGGGAGTGCAAATCCCATAATTGGATACTTGTTGCAGCTCTTTTTGCTGTCATGTGTCATTCTTTCCAACAAAGCAAACCGAGGTACAACAGAATCAAACACTTCTCAGTCATGCCCCATTCTCACATTGTTAAGATCTTATGTTTGAGAATTTCTCATGCTCAAAGCAATTGCACAATCCTGGTGTCAGCCCATCTCCTTTATGGCTATCAGTCTTTCCATTATCTCCTCTCTTAACCAAGTATGACATGCTTCCATAAGGACTGGTCTCTTCTAATAACAGAGTCAAATTATGTGAGATGAAGATTCACCATTCTTGCTTCTAAGAAGCATTCTGGATGTTCTTCCAAAACAGATTTGCTTGTTCCTTTGGCTTTCCATAGTCTGCCAAAATCATAGTTCAAATGTACCACTTTTTCTATGGTCTTCCTTATTTGATGTCAAACTTTCACATACATAAGATGCAATTGAAAATACCATGGCTTGAATTAGAAGCATATTAATTCTCAAAGTAACATCTTTGCTTTTGAACCCCTGTGTAGCAGATGTACTTAATCCAATTCATCCTTTGATTTCTTTACTGTTGCTTCCATAAACTTTGTGGATCACAAAACGTCACACCTCCAACCTTTCCTCTGTTGACCTATTAGCCCACTTGTGAGTACTTTTCTCTTCTTGACATTGAACTGTTATCTGTAACTGAAGACTGTAATTTCTTGATCATAACCAGCAAGGGTTCCCTTTCCTCCTCACTCTCAGCAAACAAGTTTATGTCATCCATATTGCAATTGCTAAAAACATCCAAACTTGATACTAAATTCTACATCATATAAGCAAGCTTTTCTGATTATTTGCTCATCATACAAATTGAATAAGCACAGGGAGAGGATGCAATCTTAACCAAATCCTGCCTGTTGTTCAACCTTGCAGTATTCTCCAGTTCTATTCACATAACTACCTCTTGATATATGGATAGGTTCTAAATGCAGAGTGTTCTGGAATTCCCACTCTGTTCAAGACTATTCATAGTTTTTTTTGTGATCCAGATAAAATAATTCCTCTGTATAGTCTGTGAAACACAAGTATATATCTTTCTAGTATTCTCTAGTTTTTTTTTCTAGTATACTCTACTTTCAGCTGAGGATCTACCTGATATCAGCAATGGAACCTCTTCTTCCTTGTCCTCTTCTGAATCTGTCTTGAACCTATGTCAGGTCCCTACCACTGTACTGTTTTAACCATTGTTGGATAATTGTCAGCAAAATTGATTGTTCTTGACACTTCCTCTGTTAAATATTTTGCACATAGAAACTTTTAATATTGCAACCTGAGTCTTGCATTTTTTCTTGAGTTCTTTAGATTTGAAATATCCTGAAGGTGTTTTCCTTTTGAGCTTTGTAACTCTAGGACTTTGCACATTTCACAATATATTTTACTTTGTCTGCTGCCCATTGAACATTTCTGCTCAGCTCTTTCATTTCATCATCCCTTCTAGTTGTCTTAGCTACCCTGTGATTGAGAATGAGTTTCAGAGTCTCATATGGCATATACTTTGATCTTTTCTTTATTTCTGACTTTTTTCAATGTCCTTTTGCTTTCTTCATGGATCATGTTTTGATGTCATCCCGCAGTGAATGGAAATCAGTGCTACATCTAAGCAGAGCTCCCATCTTTGATTGGAGAAGAAGCTTCAGGGAAATGAACTTAGCAGAAGTGGATGTAGCAGCTCCTACAACTGTGTGAGCTAATTTACTTGATAAAAAATTCCCCTTTTTATATACCTGTAAAAGCATGGCAGATTCTGCTTCTCGAGAGAACACAGACCAACACAATCCTCAAGAACATGACATCATGATGGCTGCAACTACAGTCTCAAACAGAGCATGGGTGATGAGGATGGAGGAGGAGAAATCAATGTTTTCTTCTGTCGTTTGCATGCATAAAAGCGATGCCATGTGTATTTTCTTTCTTGATTTCACATTTTAAATTCTAGTTCTATTGATGTAGATAGTAGTACTGCTGCAGTAAACTCTATGAATAACCAAAGCCTTGTAGGAGATCAAGATATGTTTGCAACTGAAGCTGAAGAGAGCTGAAGACAGCACAGCAGAAAGTCAGTGCTGATAAATCACTGGGGGTTGTTCGCGGAGCTCCAAAAACAAGTTGTAAGAAAGCTTGCTAGCTTGCCTAAGAGATTGGTACAAGGGCCTGGTCAGAATTTAGTGCAGTTCTTGGGGACTGCGCACCTTACAACTTTGACAAAAATGTTCCGATGTTGGAATGATTCTAAATGCATAGGGTAAACTGACCCTTGTGAACGGAGAGCTAGACTGAGATGCTCTGATAAGAAATCCTAAGGCCAGGGCAGGGTCTATGAGCTCTGAGCCCAATAACATCCCATACCAGTTACTGAGCAGTCGATCTTCTTGGAAGCTTGAATAAATTCTTGTGGAACATTACAGCCTGTTCTCTGTGGTGCTATGATGGATTGAGAAGCAAAATGTGTCTCGCATCAGAGCTGGAGGCCAAATTGAGGGTAATAGCAGTGATTGCCAGTGGAGCAAAGCCGTTTTCAGCTGAGTTATGCTAGCTCTAATTGGCATCACTAAATGGGCTGCTACTCAGAGGCAAGAGAAGAAGGCAAGAAGGGAAACATATAAGGGGATTCTTAAGAATAGGTATGAGAAAGTGTCATGAACATTCAGAGAGAGAAAGACAGATTATTTTGTGGTGCAATCATTTCTGGCATCAAGCTAATTATCCATTGGCTTAGCATAGTAATTAATGAAGAGGAGAGCTTATCCTGTAATCACAGGCCAGAGAAAACAGACTATTTTGACTCCATGGACATTTTCCTATTTAATTCTTACATATTTTGAAAAGTGATCATTATTATCTTCACTTTCCATATTTTCTTTTGAAAAGTTACAGTTCTTAAGAAGTGGTATGGCCAAAGTCAGAAAGTTACGAAATGGTAGAGTCAGGGACCAAGCCACATTTTTTTTGACTTTAATGTTAAAGACATTTATCAACTCAGAGCATTTAACACCTATACCTCTCATAGCTATTCATGTCACTAATTGAGCACTTGTGATTATTTTTGACAGTTTGTTAGGTAGGGGAAATAATGCATTAACACACATGATCTCAATATCTTTTAAACACTGAATCACCCACTGTACTAGAACAAAAGAATGATGTGTGGGTCTGCTCCCCTCACCCCCCAAATTTTAGTTTAATGGTCACAGTGTGTTTTCTGGACCTTGGCATTTTTAAAAGTTTCTTAGCTGACTACAAAACATGGCAAAGTTTGAAGACAATGTCATGAATATATTGATGGATTGAACAATAATAGCTGTCCTCATATGGGAACTTTTTCTTATGAAGATTCATATCAGAGCACCTGTAAACACCAATCAAATCTAGCTACAAAGAAGAATGAATTGAATGGTTTCTTAATTATATAATTAGTGAATGATAAAGCTAAATAATACTTCACCCATGGTAAGTGCTGCATAAAATATTTTGGATGAGAAAACTAAGCAATGACAGTAGACATTTTTAACACATACGTTTTAATAGTTAAAAGAAAAACAAAAAAAACTAATTACTTTTTTTTAAAAGAGAAATTAGAAGCCCTGAAAAAAAAAAGAAAAAGAAAAAGAAATTAGGAGCCCAGACTCAGCAAACACATTGTTTCCTCAACTCTGACTCTGATACTCCTGAAATGTTTTCACTTACTGTGTTGTTTTTCTTTTCTTTGAAATAGATTAGAGGGGAGAAGGGGGCTTTATTTCCTAAAGTTGCTGTGTGGATTCAGGAGGCAGAAGCTTGGAGGGTGATCATTGTTGTGGCTATCCTCCATGATGTTGACCGCCATGGCGGTTGACTCATGGTGACGTCCTGTGCTACAGAAGAGTTTGATCCCTGGGATCTGCTTACATGAAATTGATACAAAAGCAACTTGACAGGTCTTTCTTCCCTCTCTAGCCTCTGGGGAGATCTGAACCACCAACTTTTCAGATGGGATCAGCTTGCAAACTCCTCGCACCATTCAGTTTCTTTCTCAATGAATTTTATTTTGCATACAATCATGTTCCCTAAATAGTTGCCAAGTTTGTACACTTTTACTGAAGTCATCATCTGTATTATCATTTACCTTGGATGATATTGGGATTTAAAGTATGAAATAAAATTTGTTCTCATGAAACAGAATGAAATAAAGTTCAAGACACAATAATTTACATGTCTAGCTAAAAAGGATGATCTCATTCATTTTATAGTATGTAAAAAGATTCTTCTTATTCATGAGGTATCAAAATTCTATTGCAATTTTTCAATCAAAAACACTGGCTTTTAAATTATTATAAAGTTACTTATAGGTAAAAATATAAGCTTGTTTAAAAGAAAGGAATAAAAAGAATTCTTGATGCTATCCCTTTCTATCACTTTAATGGAGAACAAAGGAACCATACCATACTATAAAAGCAAACAAAAATGATTTCAAGCTCTAATTATTAATGTATTTTAATTCTGAGATGATTCATTGAATGAATTCTATGCACAAAAACTAGCTAAAGAGAAGCAGATTCCAAGAAGTTTATGCTTTACAAAGATTTTTTAACAAGACCTATACTTTTAGCTTATAAGGAAATTATTTTCATCTGATAGGTGAGGAATTGAGTGACTTAAGGGCTAAGTCTCTTGCCTGAATTCTAACATTAGTTGAGACAGAATTTAAACTCCAGCAATTTTCACTCACCACCATTGAGCGCCTCCCCTCTTGATTATTCTAGGACAGAAATATACCCAGAGGTTACACACTTTTTTTTTTGACTTTGAACAACTTTTTCAAGAAACATCTATTAATATCTTAGTGAACATTCATGTTCCATGGAGAACAGTTTGGGAAATGTGTGGCCAATAAATATTCATTGACTGAATTAAACCCGTATAATAGAAAAAGACATTAGAATTCTACTTCCTAATCATCTGGTCCCATGGCCTGGTATTTTGGAAGCATGCCAGTGTTCCAGAGAGCTGATATGGTCCTGTGTGTTCCTAGTACAAGAAAGGTTTATTGTCCCTTTATTGCTCAGAGTCTCTCCTTAAATCATCCTTATATCTTGGTATCAGCATTTTTCTCCCTTCTGAATCCAGCAGGCTTTGCTGACCCAAGGTGGCGTTTCTTTATTGCTGTGAGTATGATACAGAAAACATTGTTCGAGAGTTGTGGCAGTAGGCGACTTCATGTGTCACTGATTTCCTCATTTATTTTCTTTGAAGTGTAGGTCTGCCAGATAAAATACTGACTGGTCAACTAATTTGCATCTCAGATAAATGACAAGTCATTTTCTTTTCAGTAAGTCTTTTGCATGTGCCATATACTACCCTGAGATCTTTATAGGTATAAACTGACTTAATTCATGCAACATTTAGAACATACTCATATTAAAAACGATGGCTGCTATTGGAAATGCAAATGTAATGGTGTGTCTTGTATATTTATTTGCTAAATCTGTCCACTCTTGTTAGAGGGTTATATATATATATATCCCCTGGGGAGAGAGCCTATCTTAGTAACTTAAGATGTTCGTGTTTTCAATGAGGGTGTGTCATGGCATCCAGCATTCCCCTCTGCTAGAGACGGACTCACAGTTCTATGCTTTCAGAAACTCATAAAAATGAAACTATCTTACCTAGGATAAACATTTAAATGTTTTAAAGATGGTTTTCACTGACGTCTACTAGGAATGGTTAAGTATCCTCTTATGCCATATTATTATAATAACTACTAGGAACACGGCGTGACATGGAAGATGAAAATAATAAAATCTTCCACATGAAACTACATTTAGATTTAAAATCATAGGATGAAACCTAATTAAGTGCCAGAAGGTATAGTAACATAATGTTGAGTTTGCAATTTTAAATACACAAAAGAGTGGCAATCTAGGCGTTAGAAGTTCCCTCGCAACATTAACTCACCCCCACCGTACACAGTGCATAATAAAGTGAGCATTTAGCAGCCAGAATTGTCGTTCATAGCACAAAATATGTGCACCTCACGATCATTAACATTTTCCGTAATTTTTTACTTCTTTCAAAGATTCAGTATTCTCATTACACTAATGTAGGAAAGAATTGCTTTGGGAATTACATTTTTCCCCTAAAACTTATCTGTACATCTTACAGTCATTCATTAAAGACAAATCAACTAGGTTTGCATGTGTTTTTAATTCACACAGAGAAAAAAATCCATTTTATATTCAGAAAATGTTGAGTAGACACCTTCTGACATTCACCTTTAGATTATTTTCATAGTTATGGCAAATATATAGATTGAGTTAGACCAGGGGTGCTCATACGTTTTCAGCATGTGAGCTACAAATGAAATGATCAAGTCAACACGATCTACCAAGTACAAAAAATGCAAAACATATCTGCATTTTTATTTATCTATTTATTACATTTATTGATAAACATTGAGATTTTTTGAGACTTCTTTATATGCACAATGTACATTTATGTACCTTGCATGACCACATGAGCCCATATTGCACAGCACAATTAACTATGTACAATTTTGGCATTAGTTGAGTTGACTCTGATGACGTGCACTGAATGCAATGAGCCAGAGATGCAGAGTCCAGACAGTAGCTGCTGACAGCCAGCCTCACGCACACTTCCACATGACCCGCAGTCATGGAGGAACAGGACTTGGACTTCATGATCTTTAGGTGGGAAAAGGCTGACTTACATAAATCACAAGAGCTGAATAATGCAGTCTAGGAGGTGGAATATTTTCTCACATTTGGGTGCTTTCCCTTCGTAAGTTCCAAAGCTGTTCAGGTACTCTGGTCTTCTGAATGTCGGCTTGAAGTGTCAAGATCTCCCATTCCTTAGGAAAGTGATACATTTTTGTGTTCTTACTTGGTCCAGCTCCTCCACGCATTTTAATACCCTTTCTTATATTTAAGAGGAAAAAAAAAACAAGTTCTAAAAATTGGTGACAACTTAGCTTGTCAGTTTTGCTGCACTTAGCGCTGTTGTTTGCGCATATGTTTGACACCTAACATTGCATCTGTTTGGCTGCGCCACATTTCAATTAATTGATGGGATTGATGTAAGACTTGTGTCTAATTTTTTAAATGCCATGCGATCTACCCACACTACATTTGCAATCGACCAGAAGATCACATTCGACATCCTGAGCGTCCCTGAGCTAGACTTTCTAGGTACAAAGCTTAATTGCCACCTGGTTGCGTGTTATTTTTGTTGTTGGTAGCCGCTAACAAGTGAACCACAACTCATGATTTGAAGGATATGAGAGCAATTATTGCTATTTTCATGATTGCTGCCACCACTGTTTTTCATCTACTGTGTCATCTCACCAGGGGTCTTGCTGATCCTCCCTGCCTATCCATATGGCCAAGCATCCTGCTCCAGGGAACATTCTTGCCTGATGAACTACACAAAGTAACCATCTTAGGAATCACATCCTTGCTTCCAAAGGAGTAGAATGGATGTAGTCTTTCTAAGGCAAATTATTTCACCTCTTTGTTCCAGAGATTCTTTATAGTGTGGGAGAATAGTGATGTTACTTACCTCAGAGAACTATGAGAAGTAGGCCAGCTAAATATCCATAAACCTCAGAGAGCAGTGCATAAAACGTGATAAAGAGATAAACAAGTCTCAGATATTACATACCTCTCTTAGTTTTTTAATATAATGAGGATATTAAGACGCCGTTGTTGCTGTTGTTAGGAACCACTGCATCAATTCTGGTCCAGAGCACTCTCATGTACAATGGAATGAAACATTGCCTTATTTTTGAGCCCAAGTTTGCCACCAGTGGACTAATGCTGTTTGTCAAGGGTGTCCCTTTTTACTGTCCCCGTCTTTTAGCAAGCATGATGTCTTTCTACAAGGAATGGTCTTGGGCTACAAATTTATCTAATACGACATACTTTTGATCTCTTTATCTGTCTCCTTTTAGCTAGATCTCTTTAACTTGGGCTAGATTTTTTTTTTTTGAGAGAGATTTCTTTGCCTATGTCCCTATAAGATTTCTTTAGGTTGATACTCTCTTCAAGCCAGAGGTAAAATGTGTTGCTCTTAGTCTATTCCACCTAAAACTCCATTGAGACTTGCTCAATAGAATTTCTTAGCGGCGGTATTTTACAGAAGCAGAGTGCCCCATTTTTTTGCCCATAAAATCCATTGGAAAAAGAAAAAAAATAAGTTTACTCTTCCTCCTTAATATACAAATTTCCAAAATAGTTCACCAGAGCCGAAAGAAATACATGCATTTCTGTGCTGAGAAATATACAGATAAAATATCCTTAATGTGAAATAATTTGCAATATGAGAATGATCCAGGGATCACAAGAGATAAAGTAATTATAATGGAAAAGTGATGAATTGGGAAAAATGTCTATTATAGGAAATGTTAATGGAAACCAGACCGAGACTTTTCATGTTCATCTTATAAAGATGAAATTAAGGCAAAAAATCATATTTCTTAGCAATGCTATCATAAGGTATATACAAGATGTATCACATTTTCCATATTAAGTCTATCCAATTTAGAAATTTATTGTGTATTCATGAAATCATTGCTAGCATAAGTACTTAGTTTGTATTAATTATAACAAAATATTTACATATTTATAGGTAGGGTTTTACTTAGTAAATGTACAAATATTGCCCTGATAATGTAAGTATAGATGAAAGGTAAAATTTAACCCCTTATTTAAGGAAAATCTTCACCCTTAAAGGAAATTTTAGTTAGTTTATTACGGGGTGCAGATCTACATGTTCTAGGATCCCATGAGACTTTTGTGAATACTTTGTAGTTGTACTAAACTAAAATGAATTAGGATCAGGGAAGATCCCCACCAGGGCCACTTTCAAGAATTCCTCATATTTGAGAAAAAACATAAAGTGGCCTTTACTTGGAAAGACTCAGAGAACAAGGGAACGATTTCAGATGAGATTGATCAAACCAATGTTAAGACAAGGAAAACATTTCCCTTGCTCAGAGCAGTGTCTAAAAGCAAAGGGTTAACTCACAAAAAAACAAAAAATATGAACTTAATTATGTGGAATAATTATCATTACAAGTTCCAGATCCCCATATATCAGTAATTTCCTATGATTTAATATGGCATATGCACAGTCAAGCAATAAATCATAACAATATATTAGAATAAAAAAGCATACCTACTGTTTGTAGGTGATATATTTCAAAAGGCCCCCCTTTTTATAAATATGCAGAGGACAGAGAATATATGGGTGTACAAAACACACTTGAGAGACATGTACTTTGACATTGCGATATATTTAATTCAACCGAAAGGAATAAGACTTCAAGGAAGAAAATGTCTTATGACTTAAGGGTTTTAAATGTCCAATTTTCATGTATGTGTAGATGTATATGTGTACATTATGTAGATAGATGTATATAGATGAGGTCATTGAAAGTACGATGGCTGGCCTGAGACTCGCCTCAGTCCTCAAAGTAACATCGTGCTCTTCAGTACGCTCCAAGAGTCTTGTGCAGCAGATTTACCTAATACAATCTGGTTTTGGTCTCTTGACTGCTTCCTCCTTGAGCACCGGCAGCAGAGTCATATTTATGATGATGTTACCTCGTGGTCCAGTTCTAAGGAGAAGGAAATCACTACAAGATGGAGGGGTGCAGAGGACTCTGAGTATAATAGTACTATGAACTGGGGAGAACTGGAAACTTCTCATGGGTAGGTTGTTGCCTGCAAGATCACCTTCTTCCTCAGCCATATGAGAATAATCAGACCTTAACTTCAGTGTGGTTGCATACATTTGCAGTAATGGGAATTTTGTGATTTAATCATAAAACCAAGTTTATCATAGCCACTTGATCTTTGAACCTCTTGTTGATATGTGCGAAGTGATTGTACATGCTTTATAAATCCCAAAGACGTTGTTCATTTATTTAAAAGCATCTCAGACAATAGAATGTTATCATTTTTAAATAAGCTCAGAAGAGCATTATTTCAGAAGCAAAAAGGAAGAGTAATTTTAGCTCAAAATATTACAATTTTAAAAATTGCATCTAAGCTGTAACTAACTGGGCCTTAGTGGCCAATCTCATTAAAGGGAGTGTGACTTTACTAAAGAAAATATGTGTGTGTCTTAAATTTCTACATATTATATCATCTTGTGGAAATTTATTTCCACAGAATCTCGTAATCATAAGGGAAAAGGCTAGACTAAATTTATAAAATTCATTCAAGAACACAACTCATCTATTTAATCATCATTTATCTCTTAGAAAAAGTATTCACGCAGGCAGATGGACTATATACTGTCTTATTTCAGTTTTTCTTATACTCCTGGCTTATTTATTTAGGGTATTAAGACCATTCTAAACAGTTGCCATGGAATTGTATCTGATTCATGGCAACCTGATTTAGTCTGAATTCACGGGAGAAACCAGAGAAGCTTGTGTGTGCACGTGTGCATTTACATCAAAGAAAGTACCTCAAACACTTGTTGAAATGAGCAAGTCCAAATTCAGGCATGCTCCAAGACCAGGGGTCAGATGGTAGGTTAAAGAGTTCTCATGCCTTGTGTGCTAGAAGGTTTATGAATCCCGGATTGGCAGTTTACACAGAGGTGAAGGAATCTAAAATCAGCAGGTTAGGCTGGTGGTTGTAGAAGCAATTAACTCAAATCCAAAGGACTGGCTCCTGATGAGAGACATTTGCAGAGAGTAACTAAAATAAGAGTGTTGCACCTCACTCTAGTCTTCTGAAAATTCATCAGCTGCTAGGTCAGATCATGTGGACCTATTAGGGGTGAAGTGCCAACCTAAATATCATAAAACTCATGTGTTTCTGAGTTGTACTCATTGTACTCTGCAGAGTATATCATTGGCTAAGTGCTTAAAAGCAGATCACCAGGCATTTCTTCCAAGGTTTCTCTAGCGAAGTCATCTGCCCCACCTTCAGGTTAGCCACCAAGTGTGTTCATTGCTTTCATTACCCAGGGACTCCTTTCCAACTCTCACACACTGAACTTTCTCCTGACATTCCTGCACTTATTGATTTCTTTAGATTCTCCATGCACAGAGAAGTTCAACTGTTTGCCTTATAGATATTATTATCTATCTATAAGTTATAGTTGTTACATAGCTTTATGGCTATAGTTATAGAAATGTTATATGAAGGATAGTATATAAATATTATAAATCTATAAATAAAAATCATTAAAATTATACAAAACACTATATAAATGGATATATGATGGTATGTTTAAAAGTTAGATTTTATGTCATCATAGAAGTTGGGACAGAGTCCTATCTATCAACCAAATGATAGCTGGATGACACCTTCTTTGGGATGTGGCCTTTTGAATAAGAGTGAGAAAAACTGGGAACTGCTGCTATTTGGCACTTTGCCTCCCTGCTTGCTGGGACTGTGTGTCTGTCGGGTGCCTCAATATGGAGTGTCTTACCTTGACGTGTTTCCACTCATCTTAAATCCACTTGACCCTGTACCTGTCAGATTATGACCCCTCCCACCATTTCATGCTTATCCTGTTGGTGTCAATGGCCTGCCGCTACCTGAATCAGAGGAGGACCCAGCTACAAGCAGACTTATAGACTACTATTGGACTTAGATTTGAGTTGAACTGGGTTGGAATGTTTTCCCGATACATAAAACTTCTGGATATAAAGTTCTTTCTTACACATAGAAGAGTGTCACTGAATTTGTTTCTCTAGTCAATCTGGCCTAACAGTAGCATTGCTATTCTCAAATTACCCTTACAGCACTAGATTGTCTCTATGTCCTGTAATCAAAACACTGATAAAAACAGAACCATCCTTCTTTGTTTTCCTTGATTTTTTTTAAATTTTAAAATTACATTGTGATTGTGATCATATACAGCTTTAAAAATTAAAAAACGAACACAAACTGAAAGAAGACCTTAATGATCATAAAATTTTTAGTGTCTTTCAGGATTTCATATGTTTCTCCCAAACAAAATGAATTTCAAAAATTTAAACAATACATCATCCCTGACTTTTCGAATGGCCATAGTATATTGTACTGTATGACATTGACATTGTGCAAATACCACATCATAATCTGGTCTATAGTCTTTTCAGTATCTTGAACAGACTTCTTGCCTTAGCAGTGATCAAATCTTGTCAAAAATTAATTTGATTTTCTGTTTGATCTTCACTTTACAAACCCTAGAAATTTCTCTCATATTTTCAAACTTTTGGCAAGCTTTCTGATTTTCAGTGGAACACTTTAACAGATACATTTTCTTTTTTTTGCAGTTTCTGTTTTATTGCACAGAAAAATGTTTCTCTTGCTGTACAGATTTTAAAAAACCAAAATGCGTTTAAGAAACATGAAAAGTTGGGGGTATGGGGCTACCACCTTACTGGGGATCCATAAGGGGTCAGCTGATAAGTGGTTTTAACTCTGCCCCTTTCCTTCCCACCAGTTTCAAGAACCACTTGCAGCTAAGAAATAAAATCTCTGACCCCCACACCCTGGAGGAACTTAGGGGTGAAGGGAAGAAAGAACCCCCCACTCTCTAGTAAAGGCAGTGCAGATACATTTTCTTTGTTTTTTTTTTAAGATCATAGTGTTTGTCTAATATAATATTGTTCAATCACAAGAAATGGCAGTCACTAGTTTTCCACTGTTATGTAAATATTTGGTTGCTTTTTTTTTTCACTTCCAAAGGAATACTTCTTTGCTTCTGGCTTCTCCTATCACTAACTCTGTGTGTGTGTGTGTGTGTGTGTGTGTGTGTGTGTTTAGGAATCAGGGTAATATCCATAGATATATTTTCAAAAGAATAAAAATGGAAAGATAACACTGCAATACTCAAAAGATGTGCAATGCTTGAGACTAGATGCTACTGCCTATGAGTCAAAGAATACACAGTAATATTGTACAGTAATGTGGTAATATAGTTTTCATAGAAAAATTACAGTATGTACCTATGTCCATAACATAGGTTAATGATGACTATCAAGCCATATGTATTATACCATTCACATGTACAGTATAATTACATGCCTGACAGTGCAATCTTTTTGTATAAATGAGACAGGAGATACTCTGTGTGGGAAACTAGGCATTCACCAGGTCCCATTGTCTGATTGGGATCTCTTAGCTCTATTATAACCCGATTGCATCATGGGAACTACCTGTGATAGAGGTGCCCGAGCAAAGGTTATGCGGTGCATGGTTGTAGGTACATATACCAGGCACTCCAAACTCACTGCCATTGAGTTAATTACAATTCATAGTGCCCCTGTGGCTTTGTGAGATTGCAAGTCTTTACCAGAAAGGCTTGTCTTTCCCCAGCAGAGTGCCTAGGTGGTTTTGAACTGCTGACTTTATGATTAACAGCCCTACACAAACCAGTATGCCACCAGTGTTCCTGTTATCATATATATCTATATGAGGAAGTATCCCCCCCAAATGGATTTCTCCCCAAACTATGTATTTAAATTTTTTTAGCAAAATAATCTTATGAACTTCAAAGTATTGTCCACAACACTCAATACATTTGTCAAATTTGCGATTCCATTCCTGGAAATATTTTTCAGACTCATTTGTTTAGATGGCTTCCAGCACTGCCCTCATCTCTTCTTCATCTCTTCATCTCTTCTACATCTTCAAATTGCTGTCTCTTTCATTTGAGGAAACAAAAGGAGGTTGTACAGAGCGAGGTCAGGGGTGTAAGCAGTGTGGGGCAGGGGACGTATCTTGTTTCCTGCCAAAGACGGGCTCACTGAGATGGCCGCGTGAGCAAGTGCATTATAGTGGTGGCAATGTAGTGGGGGGTCCTCAGTCTGCCAAAATCAGGACCTTTTTGTTGGAAATTGTTTCACAATCTTTTCAGAACCCCTAAGTACAAAGTTTGATGAACAACCTAATGAGGTGGAACAAAAGCCAAATGCACTGCGAGTCTATATTTTTCTCTGTTCAAGAGGTTGATGGTCATCCAGAATGAGGCTTGTCATCCGTATACAGTTCATCTCTTTTGAAATGATAAACCATGAGTTTTTCCCATAGCGCTATCCCTAGCTGCTGTATTCCACATCACAACACTTTCTTCGGCATTTCCCTGAGCAGGAAACTAAGCTAACTAGCCACATGCTATTCTCTGAAGTCAGCCATCACCAGAAAGTCGGTTCCAGTGAAATGGCTTACATGCATAAATTCATTGTGACCAGACAGAACCTTTCCAGGTGACACCACTGGGCACACCACCCAAGAGCGAGTGGCTAGATGCCTGTCTAAAGGGGAAAAATGCGTACTACGAAAGCTCTGCCCAGAGGAGCTCGTTCACATTTTGATGGGGGGTACCCCCTTGTATACATCCCCACAACAAGATTTTCTGTCTAAATAATTGAAACTTCTTTTACTGAATTGAGGAAGTTACGAAAAGTAACTACAAGACATACGGTGCTTTTAAAACTATGAAACTATACAAAGACTTCAAACTAAATTTTAAAAAGCAAAAATACATGACAGTTGTCTTCAATACACATTGTCATGAAGGTAATGGGGGTTTCAGTTCCCGAGCGGAACTATTGCGATGCATATCTTGCTCACTTCCTGTCTTCTGAGACACTGATAGGTAGAGAAGCGGGTGTATTATCAGCCGGATGGTACTTCTCCAGAGCATTTGATGATCTCATTATGGTTTCCAATAGGAAGTATGGTATAGAGACGATCGGATAAATAAAAATGAAAGGCATGTTTATGCCCTTACATGATGTGACCTTGCGGTTTGCTTTTTCGATTTCTTAGATTTTTTTTGCTGGAATAACCCTGTCTCATTCCAGCTTCGTGTTTTTGACCTAAGTTCCTGGCTTTGGTTTCATTTAGTTTGCTTGATCTTTCTAGCTATGAAATCATTAAACTTTCTTTTTCGGATATATTGAAAATTCTGTAGAAGACTGACAGTAGGTACATGGGATTCACAAAAGCGATAATTGCAGATTTTTTTAAACAAGGGGATAAATAAAGCACTTCAAATTGGAGGGATGATTAACTGGTGAAAGAAATGAGGACTGAGGATAAAATGCTCTTTCATCATGAAAATGCTGAACATTGAATGCTCTACTTGTTTAACTATATATTGTCATGCATTATGCAAAGATACACATGATAGGGACAGAGAGGGCCTTTCTACATCTGGTTAAGAACAGCAGTCCCTCAGGGGAATGATTTTCAACGACTTCTCTGTGTGACAAGTATATTTTTCATGATTTTCTTACCTTGACTTCAGAAAACACACCTCATAGGTGTTGTAATAAATACAGGGTGAGTTAATATTAGACATCCCAGCTGCACAAGGTTATATTTAATAGGAAGTGCTGGTGCATCAGCATGAAAACCCCCACTGCTGGGCTTCACGTATGTTCATGTATGTGGGAACAGAAACAATCTTGTAATCTATGTAATTACCTACCTAGAATTGATGATCTACAAGCAGCGGAGAAATGATTAGTAAAAAGTTTTAGATTTAATGCTGCTGTTAAATTTCATATTTTATATTGTTTTCATCCCAGAATAAAATACATCTAGAAATTTTAATGAAGTCAAAGGTAATAAAAGCCTGCTGTCATCTAAAGGAATCTGTCTCTAAGTATATTTAATTTTAATATTAGTTGGTATTTCAAATACTGCTTATAATAAGGTTTCATAATCTATGCAAATTTAATTGAAGTCAGGGTTTCTTAAGAGTGATAAGGCTAAAGAAAAGTTCATTTTGTAGTAATATTCCAGGACTTACTATAAATGATCAATTATCAATTTTTCTTAAGAAATTTAAAACTAAAAATTTAGTTAGCAAACCAGGTATGAACTATGACTTGTTCCTTCACAGGACAGTAAATACAAACATCTAAACAGCTTCTGAAGCAGTTCACTCAAACGAGGGGTGAAAAGTGATACATTAAATAGCTATTTCATCGCTTATGTCAAACTGACCACCAACAAGGATTGGTGATATCCATTGTGGGAGAGGAGTGAGATATTGGAAAATCTCAATATATCAAGAGGATTATAATTAGTATTTTCCTTTGGGAGGGTAATTTGAAAGAATACCATCAAAATGTCAAAATCACAGAAAACCTATGCCAACAATCTCATCTCGTGAATTCTTCACTCTCGAGAACATTCACATGATGGTGCAAACAGATGTGTTTCTGGCATGAAGAGAAATTTGAGGCAGCACACTCAGCAGTGCTTGAAAAGTTAGTCATAGAAAACGTGTAGTGCTGAAACCTATCCAGGAAGGAACATCTCAAAGTTACCTCTCAGTGGAAACTTGCTGTGCTATGCGGAGTAGATTTCAACAAAGCATCCAGAAGAAAGGCCTGGAGATCTATTTTTAAATATAAGCCTGTGAAAACCTTGTGAGCCACAACCGTCAGAGCAACATTTGAGCTCGTGGGTACCACAGTGTTAGGTAATAGCTTGTTCGCTTCCATGATATCACCATTTCGAATGCCATTGTCACATGCCAACAAAACCCACAAAGTGTGGCTGACCACAGAAAGAGATGACCTTGCAGGGTAACAAAGCATGTTTTGTATAGTCTTTTCACGGTTTTATTTCAGAATATATCTGTAAATGGAATGTGAAAGTAGGCTCATCAAAATTGTGCAAAATTTTCCCATCAAACTCAATTCTGAAAATAGTCATTTTCTAGGAATGAAAGTAAAAGAAGTGGAGGAAACACCTTCAGCGTAGGTGTGTGCAGGTGAGGTGTCTGTCAGGCAGCAGAGGGTAGGTCCAGAAACTAACAATTCCGACGCATCCAGTGATTCTGTCGAAGAAAGACCTGGTGATATAGTTTTATAAAGACTCAGGTCCTGGGCTGAGCCCTGGTGGCATAATGGTTGTGTGCGGTACTGCAGCCCAATGGGATGGAGGTTCAATTCCAGCAGTGGGGCTGGGCATCCTACTCCCACCACCAGAGAGCAGTGATGCCCCCCCCCAAAAAAAAACAAAACAAAACACACACAACAAAAGACTCAGGTCCAGAAAGCTCTCTGGGGCAGTTCTACTTTATCACAAGGGTGACCCTGAAACTCAAATATTGGTAACCAATAACACTACAGCTCTTAGCTCTCCTGAACTACTTAAAATTGAACTTGACAATACACCTGCAAGATGCATTGAGAAAACACAGAGTAAACTTCTCTACTGTAAATAAAACATTCTGGAGGTGAAAAGACTGTGATCCAGCAAAAAACATGCTTTTAATGTTTGAGGTGAGTGACTGAGGGGTAGAGATAGATATATCTCTATATGTATCCTCGTTATATTAAAGTATTATAATGCTATTATTCTACCATTACATTATTGTATTCTATGTTTATAAATGTATTATATATTATTAACAACCATGCAAAGTTTAGAATTTCCTTTACAAATGAATCCACTTATTTAAATAGTTTTAAGTTTGGGAGGAGGAGACTTAGGTAATAGAAAAGTTTGTTGTTCACATTTTGAACTAGGTCACACATGCAAAAATACATGAGCAACTGGTAGCTTCCTAGAGAGAATGAAACCTGGAGGTTCAGATTGTTTTATAGCAAGTTGTGGTCAGAGTATTGGAAAAATATGGGATTTCAAAAAACATTTAAGAACCCTCAATTTAAGTAAGTCCTGAGTGCAACACCAACTTCTATATCAGAGAAAAATAACTTCAAAGTTGACAGAGGCTGGGAGATGAGATTAACTCTGCAAAAAAAAAAGGGCACAACATAAGTTTTGGTCTGCTGAAAGAAATGTATATCTTGATTTTTATGGGGGATATATGATATATGACTGAATCTATTTGTTAAGATGTATAGAACTCTACATGTCAAAGGTCCTGGGTGGGAAGTATAAGTTATCATCTCTGCAACAAATGACAATGTTTGATGCTTTAAATCTACCCAGCATTACCACAAAATAAAGGTCTGGAGGTCGTCTGGCAAGACCTAATTGTGGGGGTTTACACTGACAAAGGGATCCCGTGTGAGTTGAAGCTGACTTGACACTCTGGGGTCTAGAGCTAAAAGGAAGTATGCTTTATACTTGATATAAAAATAAAATAAAACATTAGTAACAAATAAAACAAAACATCAACCTAGTAGGTGGGTAACTATTTAGAGTATGAGGTAAAATTTTGAGAAGATATGACATTAACATTTTATATTACAGAAGATTATTTTTAAATAGCCTAAATACATATTGATTATCTTTAATACCTATTGAATACACACACATATACAGGCAGACACATAAAAGATAGATTGATAGATAGAAAGATAAAAGAGGTAAAGATATCTAGATTCTTCTGCTTTTCAATCTATACACCATTCCCTTATACCGAATCCTAGAAATATTCAAAGCAAAACTGAAATGTGACCAGAATATATATTGATTTTTAATGTTCTCTTCTTTCTTTTTCTGTGTTGTCTTTACCAAGAAATCTGAGTTTAGACAGGATATTATAATGTAGAGACAATCATTGGATTTGGATTTTTGCTCATATTTATATAGACTAAAATCATATTTTCTCGGATAATAGTTTCAAGTACGACTAAAATGTAATTTAAACTTTAGATTACTCAAATGTTTATATAGCTAAAATTAAACTATATACTATGTAGCAGGCATTACAGCTTAAAACCATTTACTAACATTGACAATGCACATTCCAAAGAAAATCTTGGTAAGATAATTTTCTTGCCTTTCATTCTTTTAAACAAAGGACTACTCCCCTAATAGTTACAATTAAATATGTGAATCATGTGTTGACCTCTCGCACTAATCACATGTAACTTTATTTGGCAATGTGCCTGCACTTACAGAAGGCTAGACCTATCTTTTCAGAATTTTATCATAAAAATAAAGATGAAGTACTTTCACAGGGAAGTACTAAGATATCTGCATGATTCTTCTGCATCCTTTTTGGATGTTCAACACACACAATAAACTCAACCATGGCCGTCAAGTTAATTCCAACACAGAGCAACCTTATATATTAAAAATAAAAAGTGAATAATACTAAGCCCTATTCTTCAGAATTCATTTTACTTGGCATCCTAACTCCTCACCACATTAATACAGCAGTCATTTTTCCTCTGTTTTCCTGAGCAGACATACAAAGTGGTTTCCAAGGCCACAGGACAAGCCCCTCCCCAAATAGCTGTAAAACCTGTGCAAAGCGAACTACACAGGAGCTCTTTATTGCGAGAGCATCAAACCAATTTCAGAAGCAAGGCCACTTGAGAATGGCAGATTAGCTTCTGGGCAGGTTGACTTAGCACAGTGGGGAGCTGGCTTAAACACTAAGGGGCAGAACAGAAATATAGATTCCCTGAATGAGAAGTTCTTTTTCTACCAGCATTGTGAAGGGGAGAACAATCTTCAGAGTTAGAGCCATTAGCCCTTGAAATTTTTATCGCGAAATTTAATTTAGAAAATGTTACCTAGATATCAAGTTACATCATTAGTTCTAGAAAAAAAGATAGGGAATGTAAATGAGATGATCTTCTGGATAAAATAAGAAATTATATAAAAATAGCCGGTTTACTCCCAAATGTTCTACTTGATGTTGCAGGCATAAATTAAGAAATCAACAAATCAATGAATATTTATAGACTATACTGATTGACTTCAGGTCTTCAATATGTTCCCCTCCCTCACTCTTTCTCTCTATGCATGTACCTATGGCCTATAGGGAGTAGCCGAAGAGGCAGCCTTTTGAAAAACAGCTGGGTTTGTTTGAGGAAAAAACCTGCTCAAAATCGATGAGCACGCAAAGGGAGAATCATCTTTATTCAGCGTAATGAACATTTTAATGGCTCTACTAATCACAGGGATCAAGACAACATCATAAAGAAACAATCAGTGGTATGTAAAGTCCAAGAGATAAAAATCTTAGCATTATGTTGACAACATCTATCCTCCCAACTTGTATAGTGGCTGGGACATTGTGGGACCCCAAGATTATATTAATGAATGTGTTCTTGAGTGAAGCACAACTCCATAAATAACCCATGATTTACTTGTATCATCTTAAAAATTCTTCTGCTATTATAATGAAGATGGAAAGTTAAGCTTTTTATCTCCTTTGAGATTCAATTTCATCATTCATAATGCAAACTACATCCTTGCTATATAAACAAGGTTGTATGCCACCTACCCTACCCAAGCCCCGCAAAAGGGTAAAAAGCTCCACTGGGCTCAACTTTTGTAGTATGCATTTTTTCTGCTAGGCAATCATTGGGCAACTTGCTCTGAGTTAGTGCATTCAGTGGTGTCATCTGGGAGGTTCTTTCTGGTTACAGTGTATTCCCCAACCCCTACCCGCCGCCCCTGAAAGAGCAGTTTTATTCAAATCTTGTTTTATTTGTGATAAACGACATGCAGCTGTGAAATGTTGTGTTCTGCTCAGGAAAAATGCCAAAGAAACTTGTGATGTTGAACAGAGCTTAGAAGGATAGGACTACGGGAAAACCTCATGTATGAGTATTTTTCTCATTTCAAAAAAAAGGGTAAAATAATGATCGATGAGAAACCTCATTCTGGATGTCTGTGAACTTCCCAGACAGATAAAATTTGAAGTTCATTCCACCAGGTCAGACTGTTAATCAGGTTTTCCATTGATAGGTTATTAAAAGACTATATAATAGTGTCTAACAATAAAGGCCTGATTTGTGGCAGACAGGAGACTGGATTTGCCACCATGACAATGCACCTGTACACGCAGTCTTCTCAGTGCCCCATATTTGGCTAAAAACAGCATGCCTTTTTTGCCCACAACTTAACTTGTCTGAACTCACTCCACGTGACTACTTTTTGTCTCTGTGAATGAAGAGAGCCATGAAAGGACAGCAATTTGACTACATAAAAGATGTGTAGAAAAAAAATGAGGAATTGCTGTCAGCCATCCAAAGGAGGAGTTGGAAAAATGTTTCCAAGGATGGCATTGGTGACTTGACAAATGTATTAAGAGTGCAATGGAGAGTACTTTGAAGGTGAAAGGTTGTTTTGTAAAAAAAATAAATGCATAACTTTGTGAAAAAATCTGTTTGGGGGCTATCCTATCATATATATTCCAAAGTTTATTGCCACAAATTCATAATAACCTTTGTTAAACAAAAATATAAAAATAAGAGCCAATTGTTTCTCAATATATCCTACATTTATTTCAGAAATCTGCCATTTCCATCTCTCTATTCCTATCTCCTAAAAGATATCTTTGTTTTTATCACACCCCAAAACAATTTGATATTCAAATTATGTTCATTTAGAATTAACTATGAAGTTTGGAATCAAAAAGATGTTTGAATAGGCAAAATCAGAATTGTAAGGTTGATAAAGTAAGGTTTTAAAATGAAATTCTTATAGGACACCCTTAGCTGCCCTCAAAGAATAAGCAGGTGCACTGCTGGTGGTGATAGAAAGAAATTTCTTATATACTTTTTTTGAGTTTTTCTTCACCAACTTAGTCCTCCATTTTTTTTAAAAAAGTTCTGTCATAACAACCTCCCATGCTGTGCCCTTGAGAAAAAAGTTTATCAAACCTTTCCCCTTTGCAATCCCCCAAATAATGAGTGCAAAGCCTTCTGAGTGATCCTTTCCGCCATGAGGTTAACTGGCTCAGCAGATATTCTTAGAAGTTATTTGTAACTGGACCTTTTTTGAAGTTGCTCTAATAAGACAAAAACAAGTGTCACATTAACCTAATTTGCCTTCAACCATTCACCGATGCCAAACATGTTTAGTCATGTTTTATTTGCATTAAGTCTATGCTTATGTGTAATGAAATGCTAATATGTGTGTGTTTACACATGAGAGGATTTAAAAATATCTGCAAAAAGTGGAGTGACAGGACAATGGGATTACCCCACATAATTTTGAAGCCCTCCCAGTATCTATATTCAAACACTTCAATGAGTAGCAAAAATCAATGGTTCTGAAGAAAGAAGTCCAAGCTGCACTGAAAACACTAGACATAAACAAACTTCTAGGAATGGGCGGAATGCCAATTGAAATATTTCTGGGATTGACTGAAGCACTGAAAGCATTTCCTCACCTACACCTGGCTATTTGGAAAATAGTTAGTTTGGAAGACTTGAAGAGATCCATATTTATTCACATTCCAAAAAAAAAAAAAAGGCGACCCAACAGGATGCCCAATTACAGAACAATATGGATATTACATGAAAGTAATATTTTAATAAAGGTCATCAAACAACAGTTGTAAAAGTACACTGACAGAGAGCTGCTAGAGCGTCAGGCCAGATTCAGAAGAGGACTTGCAATGAGAGTTTGCATCGTGGTGTCAGATAGATCTTTCTGAAATCAGAGAAGACCAAGAAGAGATGATTGTGTTCACTGACAGTGATGAGACACTTTACTGTGGCTGGTCTTGAGAAAAATTGGATTTCCAGAAAGCTTCATTGTTCTCATTTGGAACCTATACATCTACCAAAAGACAGCTGTGTCAACACTGGGGAATACTTCTTGTTTAAAACCTGGAAAGTTATGTTTCAAGCTTGCATCTTCCTACCATACTTACTTAGTCTGTGGCCTCAGCTAGATTTGATACGGGCATACTAGAACTTCCTCTCATGACATTGAACTACCTTGCAAGATGTTGAGCCACATTATAGAAAGCAACACAAGAAAATCCATATTTTAAGAAGAAATATAAAAGTGACACTTAGGCCTCTCTCAAAATTGCCCAAAAGTCAGAACTAACAGATGGTCAGAAGAGCCACCCCCAAAAGTGTGGGGAACTCTGATAAGGCTTGATGGAATGCCGCAGAAGTTACAAATGATGTCAAAGGACCAGTTATATAATCATTTAAACCTGAGTGGAGACACTGACTTTTTTAGATAGCTAGGAACCAAGGAGATATCAACTTCTGCTCTCTCCAACTCCATCTCTATCCGGAGTGAGTACACCTATGAAAGCAATGCTGATGGGGAATGTGATGCTAGAATAATATTTGTGAAGAGTACTGTTACCATATCCTTATGATTATTCTTGTTTTTATCTATTGATACTTAATGTGAGATTATTAGTTTGTTTGATTTGTGTTTGAAGTGAATAGACCAACCATTCAAAAATGCCCAAGAGCATTAAGTAATTATTGACCGTACCACTCATGACAAGATTATATATAGAAACTTGGAGGAAGGGTTATCATCTGCCATGTGAAGATAATACAGCACTTAATTGATGAATATCAAGGATTAGATATGGATCACAACTCAGTGTTAAGAAAATAGACATCCTCACCTCTGGATTAGTTGGTAGCTTCTTGGAAGTGGAGAAAGGACGGAAGTTGCAAGATTTTGTCTTGCTTTGATCCACAATCAATACCATGGAAGCAGCAGTCAAGACACCCAACAATGCATTACATTGGGCAAATCTGTTGCCCAAACCCTCTCGAGAGTGTTGAAAAGCGAGGATGTGACTTTGAGGATGAAGGTGCACCTGATACAAGCCATGGTATTTTCAATCATCTCATATGTATATGAAAGTCGGCTATCCAATAAGGGGAATAGCAGATGCATTTGAATTATGGTACCATTGGTGACTATTGAAAGTACCATACACTGTGAAAAGAACAAGCATATCATTCTTGGAACAAATACTGTCAGAATACAAGGATGAGATTTGTTTGTCAGGAGAGGCCAGTCACTGTAAAAGTTAAAGTAGGGGAGCATCATGGTTGGTAAAGCAGAAGCAGTGAAAAAGAGAAGACCTTTCTCAAGATGGACCAATACAATAACTGCAAACATAAGATGACGGTGACCAAGACACATCACCGGGCTGCCTTGTGTTCCATTGTACACAGGGTCTTTGTGAGTCAGAATGGACTCAACCACACCTAACAGCAGCAATATCTTTATATACCTACATTTACAGTACAATGGAGTATGTCTAAAAATAATATTTCATACAGTGTGTGTCCTTCAATAGTAATCTGCAGTCCCAGTAGTTCTGTCGGGTAAGCATTGGATTCTTTACCACAAGGACAGGATTTCAAACCCAGCAGCCCAAATGATGGTGCCATCTATTGCTATACAGATTTAAAGCTCACAAACCCCATGTAGAGTTGTTATGATTTGGAGTTACTCCATGGATGTGGGTGTAATTTATTAAATATTGCCATGGTAATTGTTTTACAGAAGTACAAAGCATATCTTGTCTTGCTTTTGCTTAGCTTATTAAAAAGTTGGATCTACTCCCATTTAGTCTTTAGACCCATTCAAGCTATAGTATAAAATATAAGCAAAGGGATATCCCTAAAGCATTTGGGGACCAAGATTTGACCATGAACCAGTTTCAGTTAGTAAGAGTCAATTTTGTTTATTGTTTTATCTATTTTCATTCACCCAACTATCTTTCTTTATTACAGGCTTACTGTGGGCTAAGCCCAGCTACCTTAGTGGTTCACTGGAGGAATTCTAATCTTCTATGTGCATGACTGAGGTTCAATTTCTGCAAAGTTCATCAGTCTGTTAGTGGTGGATTACTTAATTTGATGAGCAGATTTCAAGGAAACTTCATACAAATATAGATGAGAAAGAGGCCAGATCATTGCTATCAAGAATATGTCCTTGGGCTGAGCCCCGGTGGCAAAGTGGTTGTGCGCAGGACTGCAGCCCACTGGGATGGAGGTTCAATTCCAGCAGCAGTTCCACAGGAGCAAAGGCTGGGCCTCCTACTCCCACCACCAGAGGGCAGTGATGCCCACCCCAAAACAAACAAACAAACAAACAAAAAAGAATATGTCCTTTAAAAGCCAATAAACCATAATAGTCTACTTGCCCCAAGCCCTGAAGAGGGCACAGGATAAAATAACATGTGACAGTGTTCTCCGTTGTACATTTAATTCTTAGAACAACAATCATTATAAATCATGTTATATTCAAGAAGCAATTCATAATTTAGTCAGTATAAATAAAAATCCCAGGAATGCAAAAAACTGTAGCATCCTTGAGAACTCCGAAACAGATGGCCCTTTACATGTCTAAAGTCTCCACATACTGATTGGAGGTTTATTTATTCACACATAGGATTCTGTGGTTCTATCTTAACTTTCAACTTTACATATGACAGAGCTAAAATGTGTGAAGAGTCATTAAGATTTACTCGTGTTTGAAAAGCAAAGTATACCCACTTTGTGGAAAATAGTAGTAGACTTTGTAAACTGAAAAATGAATTTTATGAGAAATAAAATGATTTGGAGTTTTATAAACATGCTTCTCCTTAAGTTAGGAGTCAGATAAGAAACACACATTTAGGGGTGGAGGACATGGAGGAAGAGACGTGTAAGCTGTTCAGTAAAAGTTGCCTTCTTCACCTATCCCGTGGTCCTTCCTGCAAACACAGCCCACCTGTGCAAACCAAGAATCATAAATAAGTTTTGGGCAGGCAGTAATTGTTGCTGTTAGCTGCAGACATGGGCCCAGCATCGTGCACAGTGCAATGACATACTCTTGGTTCTTGCAGCATTTCTATGATAGACTGGTGATGGACCACTGTCATTCTGCTCCATGCGGCTTTCATTGGCTATCAGAACCAGCTGTCAGGCGATTGTTTCTAGGTTGCCATAGAAAGTTCTGTGGAAATACGCTCAGCATTATATTAGCACATATATCTCCATTGACAAAAAGGTGGTAGTTGAGCTGGCAGTGCACTGGTCTTCAATTGAACTTGGATTTCTGGCATGCGAGGCAAGAATTCTACCACTAAACTATTGAAATCTTCATTACAGCAGATGGTATAGAAGGTTATATTTGTAGTGAAAAGTTGTACTTGGCTAATAAGAGAAGAGGAAGGGACTGTTTGAAATCCAAAAAAAGTCTAATATGAAAATTAGAACCCAACATTAGGTATACGTGTTATGTCAAGACAAAGCATGTTAGAATCAAGTTCTGTGTTTAGATCACCAGAAAGGACAGAAAAGGGGAGAGACAAAAAAAACATGAAAACTAATCTAAGTCTTTTACAAAAATCCTTCCCATATATATCCCATAGAGGAAGAAATCAATAATTTTGTGATCCATGAGACAGAGGAATCCCCTGTACTTTCCAAGGAAGATGAAAACCTTAGAAGCAGAAATAATAAATAAGAAAACAATCTCCTTAATTTTGAATTCTGGCTTCATCACTGGCACACCTGTACTTCCAGGAGTCTCTGTGTCATTTCAGAATCAAATAACACATAGAGGAAAATAGTTTTACCAACTTCACAGGCTACTATGAAAGTCCAGAATTTATTTTTCATACACTAGAATTTTAGATACTGTAAAACATATTGCAGTGTAAAGTAATGTATTGGGCAGACACCATACTATCTTCTTTAATAGTTTCATCATTGATATGTTTTGAGGGACTGGCACAACAGACAGCATGCTTTCTATGTAAGTCTACACTTGGAGCACTGGTGATACAGATAGGGTCGTGGTTTCCTATTACCTATTGGTTTGACTCTGCTTAGGTTTAAATCACAACTCCACAAGTAGTGTCTGTATGGCTTGACAAGTCACCAACAACTTTTTCTCCAGGTTAGTTGATTTCCAAAATGCAGACAGTGACACTTTATTCTCAGGGACATTGAAAGGCAGCTCGCAAACTCCTTCCCCTCCTGTCGTGCCCATTCACAGGGAGTCTGCAGTACAAGATAGAACTGCTTCCAAGGAGTGTCAGAGATTATAACTGATCACAGGAGTTCAAAAGTCCATTTTTCTTCCTCGGAATGGCCTGTGGTTTAAAATTGCTCATCTTTTGTTTACCCGGCTAACATCTACCCACTAAGTCACCATGCTCTCCAGGTAGAGCAAACTCAAGTCTGCTAACGACTGCTCTGGACTCAATTCTGACTCACAGAGACCCAATAGGGTGGCTCCATGGAGATTCCAAGACCATCAAATTTTACAGAAAGCCTCACCTTTCTCCCATGAAGAAGGAAGTGTGCTTGAATCACTGACTTTGAAATTAGCTGCCCATCACTTAACCCACTGTGCCACCTCAGCTCCTTTTGTAAGCACAATGTGAGTTAATTAACAATATTATTCTACTGTGCACTGAAGAGCAACTTACTCTAAAAATGTATGGAAGTTTTGACCCCCTTTATCCATGACTCTGACCATATTTGGAAACAGGATCACTGAAAAAAAATGTAGGTCATATTGGATGTTGTTAGGTCTTAATGACTGTGGTGGTCATGTACTTGATGACAATTTCATGCTTGGGAGTCGAGGGGTGGAGGCTAGCCTGTGATTCTTGAGATAGCCAATGAGGCCTCTGTGTGGGCATGGCTTTCTTCTGAGAATTCTGGGAAGTCTCGCGGCATTTCTCAATTGGAAAAGAGAGACGTGACGGAGTCTCTACAGACAAGATGAAATGACAGCATGCTGATCGATCTTCATTCCTGGAGAATGGAGGAGCCAGAGAAGAGGCCACATGGGCTTGCCCTGATGGAGCCAAACCTCTGGGGCTGAAGAAGACACATGGAGACTCCTTCCAATGCTGAGCTGCTCAGGAGGCCATGGGGAGACCTCTGTAAGTGTCGAGGTGCACTGCCACCAGACATACAAGACTGCACCCACTCCCCTGTTATTGTCCTGGTATTATTGCATGTGCTTCATAAGTCGGAAGGAGACTTTAAAGACTGGTATCGGACATATGGGCTAATTTCAGACATGACTTTGGACTGGACTGGGTTGGGATGCTTTCTCAATGTTCCATTCCTCTTGTATGTAAACCTTTCCCTTAAATCCCTATGTGTGTCTATGAAGTTCTTTCTGTAGTCTACCTGGACTAATGCAATGACTGAGTAGTATTTTTTGTGAACAGAGAAATTTGGACATAGGGTCCAAGAGACACACAGGGAGAAAATCCCATGTAGACAGAGGTGGAGAATGGAGTGATTCAGCTTCCAGAGAAGGGAGACCAATAACTGTGGCAACCACGAGATGCTGCTACAAGAGAAGTGTGAGACAAGTTCTCCCTCAGAAGCTCTCCACGGAGTGAACCCTACTGACAACTGGTTTTTGGACATCTAGTCTCCAGAGATGTGAGATGATAAATGTCTGTTGTTTCAAACCCCTAGCCTGTGGCAGTTATTACATGAGTCCTCGGGCACCAGTAATAATCCATATCATACTCCACAGTTTATGTGGTTATCATGGTGGCAGTGGTAGTTCCAGGAAGTTCACAAAATTTAAGAATTGGAAAAGGCATGGGAAAGAAGGTCTTAACTGTCTGAAAGGTCGAGCAATTCCATATTGTTTATGCAACTTGGTTGAGTTGGGACTAATACCATGGTATGTGGTTTCCAGAACAGTGCTTCTCCAGGTGTGGTACAGCCAGTCCCTCCTGCAGCTCACCTGGAACTTACCACTCTCAAGTCTGTGAAAGCTGGAGACTTGCCAGAGATGGGAAACTCAAATATTTTCCACCAACATAAGTCAATTTACTAAAATCAGCACCCTCTCAGAGGGAGAAGATTATGAAAAATTAAAACAGTCTCATTGAGTGTTAGCTTTTACAGATGTCTCTGTCCTGTATGTGGCAGAAAATGCTGGAGGCAACGAGAGATTTATCTATCCACTCCATTGGAGGGAAGCCTTGTTTCTAGTTCAGGAGGAAGATCACACTGAATGAAGAGAAAAACACACTGAAATATAAAAAAACTCATTCGACTCAACTTTGTTTTCTTCCATAGCAGCAGGAGTATGATTAAAAATAAATCAATGGGTCGTGATCATATGGGTGGCCACCGTGCTTTCTGAATGATAATAATAATGGCAATGCTGAGTATGAACATGCATTTTAATGTGCGATAAGGGTGTGATGTCGACGAGGACATGTATGTTGTAAAAATAAGAAAAGTATCCTTATTATAAATATTCTTTTGTTCAAAGGCCATGAGCCTGGTGGTATAGGGATATTGAGTTGGGCTGTAACTCCAAAGTCAGAAATTCAAATCCACCTGGGGAGAAAGATGGAGTTTCTTCTCCCCAAAATAGTTTCACTCTCAGAAACCCCCAGTCAGCTCTGTCTCATCATATAAAGTCTTAGAAATTCATAGGGTCAGCTCGGTCCTGCCCTCTAGACTCATGGCGAGTCAGACTCGACTCCACGGTGATACATTTTGTGAGTCCCAAACGGGTGATTTCAGACTCTGCTCAGACGATTCCACTTATGTCAGGATTTTCATATCAAAAATTTTAGCTCATGTGTTTTTTTCTCTTATGAGAGTTTTCCTTTAAATATATATATATATATATATGTATATATATAAATATAATGTAATTATATAATATAATATAATGTAATAAAAATATAATATAATGTAATGTAATTTATATATATAAATATAAATATATGTATATATATATAAATATATATATATATATATGGGCTGAGCCCCGGTGGCATAGTGGTTGAGTGCAGGACTGCGGCCCATTGGCTTGGCGGTTCAAATCCAGCAGTAGCTCTCCAGGAGCAAGGTTGGGGAGCTCCCATGACCACCAGAGGGCAGTGATGCCCATCCCCCCAAATATATATATATATATAATATATATATAAATATCTATATAAAATATTTTTAAATAGCTATATATAAATATGGATTTTCAATTTTACTCCACCCTGGGTTGTCTTTGAAACACCTTTCTTTGGTTCCTGTTTAAATACCAATACCTCCAGCTGTCTTCCATTTCCATCACTCTTACTGTTATTGATGAAAGCATTATGTATCAATGATCACCTAAAAAACACTCATGGTTCACAAAGTTTGTGGGACCGTGATTTATTTTGACTCTCGTTCTTTGCAGTAAAGTATGCTTTTATCTAAACCTTGAGCAGGTCATGAATTTTATTCATGTCTGAAAATTTGGTAGCCCATATCTTTTAGGAATTTGGGAAAAAATGTTGGAGAGAGACAGGGGAACAAGCTGTAGCTGAAGACTGTAAATCCTCTTTAAACAATCCTCAAAAACAGCAGAAAAAACTCAAGAACCTGAGTTCTAACCTCCACGGAGAATCAGAAACCTAGGCCAGTTACAGCTCGGCAACCTCATAGAGAACAAGTCACTATAAAGAACCCTCTACCCTCTCCGAGCTCGGATTCTAGACAAGCCCAATGGACATGCTGAGCTCCTCCTCCCCACAGCGCTTTGCACTTGAACTATGGGCAGGGAAAAAGTGAGGTTTCGCATCTTCTCCACACCAGGCCTGGCAAAGACATCATGGATGACATCAGTGCTTCTCCCCCAACATTCTTGGCAGTAGGGGTTGAGCACAGGGAAGGGGCAAACAGGACAGGAATCAAGTTCACGCTCACTGGTTCCCTGAAACGTACTTAGGGTTGAGGGAGTTAGACCTGAGGGATTGAAATCTGTAGAAGGCTTCTTCTGAACACCAGGCGGGATCTCTGGGGGCTAGATGGGCCTTGTTCCATGGCCCACTGTGGCAACACTTCCCCAGCAAAGCAAGAAGATAAGCCAGCTAGGGGGAGTTCATGTAAAATTACATGAACTTGCATCAGGAGACCTAAGGTATTCTTTCTGTGGACCTAAGGTTCCAGACGCTATAGCCTGCCTGTTGGCTCAAACCCAGGGATGAATAATTTAAAGAGATATGGGCACTGCTCTGATCTATAGTTTTAATGTATACAGCTCGGAATGGCAAGCAGGAAATTTTTCTTGCTTATTTCCTCCCTGCTTCTTGTATCAATAATTGGCCTGCACTCCTTGAACATTCAGGAACCAACTTTCAGACTTTGTGATGAGGATCTCGACAGGGGCAGTGTGGAACAGTTCCACATCACCATATGCTAGTTCAGAAAACATTGTATGACAATCACCTCATCCAACACAATTCAAAATGAGTGTAAGGACAGAGCAGAATTGCCCCAGACGGTTCACTAGTCTGTAACCACGATGAAAGCTGAGCTCCCTCTGTCTCCAATGGAGACTGTGGTAGAGGACAACTGGCCAATTTTAGATGCTAAACTCTTACCTACTGGATTTACAAAAGGAATCAGCAGGCCTTGTCTTCATTTCATATGCCTCTGCTGAGTTTGACCTGTGGTCATCTGTTACTGTGTAGTAACACATTGCACAATCTAATGTACTATAATTTATGTATCTTACTGTATAGTATCTGTTCAACAATAGTTATGTCAATAAACTATGTACTTAGACTAATTGTATGGCTGCTGTACAATACTTGTTCATTTTAATATTGTCAGTGATGAAAAAGCCTCTCTGAAAATGAATTGGACATTTGGCTACGATATAAAGCAACCCATAGCTCACAGTCTGGGGAGAAGAGCTGACGGACCTGACCGTGTGACTTCACAGTGAAAAATGAGGTGTGCCTCTGAGGCAGTGAGTTCATTTATCTGTTGTTGTTGTTGTTTGCATAAATTATAGGTCAATTCCCAAAATGAATTCTAAGAGTTGGGCATAATCACTGGAATTAATAAATTATGATTTAACGCTACTAAATTAAATATAACAATCCATAATGATACTTCCTTACACAAGAGCTTCAAAAATCATGAAAAAACAAAGCAAAAAGATAATAAAATTTTCCCATTTCCTTTATGGAATCTCCTTCTAGTTTACTAAACTACTAAGCTGCACTAGATGAAGAAGAATGGTGCACTAGAAGTGGAAAAGGGCTCATGAACCACCGGAGATAAGCAGATGACGCACCCCTGTGTGCTGAGTGTAACCAGGAGCTAAAGCAGTTACTGGTGAAGATCCAAAGACTGTAGCCTTCTTTATGGATGGCATGTCAGCATAACGAAATTGAAAACACTCACGACTGGAGGTACAACTGGAAGTTGTCAAAAACCATAATTTTACTTGGCTCCACAATCTCTATGCTCACAGCACCCAGGAAGGAACCACGCTGCAGTGAGCAAATCGGATTTGAAAGAGCTCTTGAGGATGTCCCAGAGCAAACCCAGCATTTGGAGAAGGAAGCTGTTCCTAACTCAACCCTTGCCATTCTCAAGGCCCTCCATGCAGCTTCAGGCTAAACAATAGTAAAGGAAACCCAGGAAGGCGTGATGCCTTTCCAGGGTGGTGTTGGCAAACCATACTGAAAGAAGTTCAACCAGTATGCTCCTTAAAAGAAGACAGGCTGGACTTTTTGTACTGGAGTCAGAAAACTATAGAGTGGCACTGGCTATGGGCATTACTCCTCAATGGCTAGCCTGGAATGAATTAATACCCTTTTTTACCCATTTGTTCTGAATTCCAACCTGGTTGCTTTTATTCTTGGTTTTCGGACACATACCTGCTTGTGTCGCGACATTTTTTTAGATGTCCTAATTGAGAGGGTCATGGTGCAGCACATGAAGGAGATGAGGAGGGGGGAGATGAGGAAGAGAAGGAGGAAGAAGAAGAGGAAGAGGGAGAGAGAAAGGGGGAGGAGGAAGAGGAAGAGAGGGAAGAGGAGAAGACCTAAAACAAAGTAACCCACCAAACAAACCCAAACCAGACTCCTTCATCATGTAAATTCTGACTCAAGGTGACTCTCTAGGGGACTGTGAATTGCCACTGAGCATTTCCAAGACTCTAGCACTTTATGGGAATAGAAAGCTCCATCTTTCTCCCAACTGACCCAAAGCCCACACATCCAAAAGCATCAAAACCAATCTACTGTTGACACGTCCATTCTGAATCACAATGCACCCCTGCAGGCAGTGAGTAGGATGGATCCAGAGGCTTTTGAATTCTGGGGCACCTCAGAAGAAAACTGCCTCCCAAGTGTTGCCCCCTGTGGAGCTGCGGAACTTTAGGCTAGCAGCCCAACACCTAACCCACTGCACCACCAGGGCCCCTCTTACAAATCTCATTGTGGAGAAAAAAACTGCCATCATTGAATAGGTTAATTGAGGTGATTAACTTTTGTAAGATTTTTGAGGATGTGTTCTGAGAACAAAGAAACAGGTTTCTCTCTTTCTAAAAATTTTTAAATTTTTTTCTCTTTTTTTAAAAAAAAATAATTTTATAGCCGGCTCGTGCAATGTTTATCACAATCCACACACACACACATCCGTTGTGTCCAGCACATTTGTACCTTTGTTGCCATCATCATTCTCAAAACATTTGCTTTTGACATAAGCCCTCAGTATCAGCTCTTTATTCCCCTCTCCTACTCCCCCTCTGTCATGAACAATTGATAGTTTATAAATTATTATTTTGTCCTATCCTTATACTTCTTATACTGATATCTCCCTTCATCCACTTTTCATAAGCAGGTTTCATTAAGAAATAGGCTATTTTAGGAGATAGAGAATAATTTATGTACAGGCTCTTCTAGGAGATACAGGATAATTTTTAAATCTTTGGAATAAACCTATGCCACAGACATTCTCATAATCAATGTCTATTGATGTCATGCAAGAATTTTATTCTATGAATTAGGCAAAGAGTAGACAGTCTCAGCGTCTCATAAGAAACAGCAACCTCAGCTATCAAAACAAGTCACATTTAATTTAGCTCCACTTTTTAAGTGGCAGATATACTGTACACTTGTTGATATTCATGGATCAGGAAGAACGCAAGTTAATTTATCTGGCTGTTTGTATATATGCACCCGGACTGAGGGAGGACTCTTCAGCGTTCTCGAGGTTTCTACCTGAGTTTTAGGAGTTGGAGCTTTCTTCCACACGTCGGGTTCTGTGGAGGCTGGCAGGCCTCCAGTGTGTTCAGAAGGCATCTGACATTTAACTTGAGAAGCCACTTGGAGGTAATGCTGGTTTTTAATTCCATACATCACCCTTTCAGCTCTTTTGAGACAACCCATGCAGATTGCTTTAAGCCTTTCATTTGCTCTGGTGTGACCTACTTTCACCCTCTATTTCAGCTCCATGCTCTTATGAATGCATTAGCCACAGACAATTGCAATGGCTCATTTTCTTAAGAAACAAAACTTTAACTGAAATATAATACACTTTCTAAAGCACTGTGGAGCCCTTGTACAATTCCGGAGACTTTTCAACATCTGTGCCGGACTGGTGGTCATGTAGATACTAATTTGCTTTGTTGGTTTAAACATCAACTCCCTGTACCTCATGTGGAAAGTAATAATGACTGTAAAGTTGACATACCAATGTATCACCATGAATTCCTGTCCAACAGACTCTAACCTTATGCGTCAGGTGTCTGAAACTGGACATCTTTCTGGAAATAGAGGTCCCCACCTTTCTTCTGGGAAGTAAGTGATAGGTCTGGACTGTTAGCAATCCTATCCTTACTCACAGTGCCATTGGAGCTCCTTATAGTAAAAAAAAAAAAAAAAAGCAAGCAAATAGCTTATTGCCATCAACTCAATTCTGACTTATTTGGGCTAGATAGACACCACTTACTTAAGACAGCGGGGTATCAGATGTCCACTCATTCCATACACATGGTTGACAGTCACAGGAATTATTCCTTCGTGTGTCCAATAGGACTCCGAGGGTCACTATGATTCAGAACAGCTTTGATAGCACCCAACAACAGCAATGAGCCAAACATTTTATTGTTCTATGAAGACAACCTCAACCGTGAAAAATCTCTCCCAAACAGTCATTTTCTATTAGACATAATGCAGACATTTCTTACATTAAAAATATCTTTAGAGGATAGATTTAACAACTAGCAAGCAATACTTCGAAGTATAAGAATATCATCAAGAAGAAGGAACCACAGATGATTTTTAAGTGAAATAAAAATATCTTAATATTATTTAGTTTTATTATATTGCTACGAGGGAGGATTGTTTTTATTCACAAGAAAAGTGCATTTCAGGGAGGTAAACTCACCTGTCAACAAATATTGAGCTAACGAGTGAGGAGCAGGGTGTGAATGACAGATGGTTTTACTCAAAAGTCAAGAATTGTTTAATTATATAAATTAATATTAACTGACAGATTGACTGAATGTGAGTAATAGAATCAAGGGCTCTATACACAGAAATGGTAATGAGATCATATTTGGTTCCTATTTGAATATTTTCCTAGGAAGGGAGAGAATTTCCCTCTGGAGATGACTGATGGCAGTGAAAGAGAGAGGGCATGTACAGTGGACTTACCCTTTAATTTTGAGGAGTATGTTAAACTGGGTGCCTTTGCTTGGGGCAGAGTTTTAAATTCTGAAATATCACTAAAGGTAGAAGTGGGAGACTGTTATAGAGATGAATGTAAATCATGGTCAAGGAACAAGTCAAAGTGAATTTTCAGTGGGATAGCCACAGTTCTTTCTAGATTCTCTAACCTCATAGCCAGGCATAAACATCTTAAGAATTCTGTTTCACATGTCTGCTGCCACTAAGCCAAACCAAACCTATGCCTTCCGTTGATTCTGATGCAAAGCAGCCCTGTATGAAAAAGCCGACTTCCCCTAGGTCAGGTGTCAGCAAACTGCAGCTCACGAGCCCCAGGCAGCTCTTCCCGTGGGAATGCGCAGCTCTGAAGTAAAATTTAAAATATTTGAAGGTTATTACTTCAGATCAGAGTGATTTCATTTTTTTTGGAAAACCATATTTAAGCCTCTTGAGTGATTTTACAGTTGGTAGGAGGAACAGGATGGGCTCTTTGATCTCAAGAGTTTGCCGACCCTACTCTAGGGTTTCTAAGGAATATTGACTTGATGGTACCTACCAACAAAACGGTCCCTCTCTCTCCTTAGTAGGTAAGCCTTTCTCCCCTGTCCCACCAAGGCTGTAAAAAAATACATGAAGGACCAATAATTATATTCCTTATGAAACTGGCATATGTTTTAGAACATTAATAATTTATTGAAGGCCATCTTCTGCAATAAAAAAGTCACACAGTCTCTGACATACACACAAATTCTGTATTTAAAAAGTTGTGAGCAATGCATGACAAGGAAAGCCATGAGGCATTCCTTAGATCTCACTGCTTATTACTTAAAAGTGTCATGATCTAAAATAATATAGGGACTACATTTACATTTATGAGTCAACAGAAAAGATTGATAATGAAAATCTAAGCTCAGCCAATGTAAAGTTTTAGCAAATATATTTAAAATAATTTAATACAGAAGTGTTGTTTCTTTAGATTATTATCTCCAGCTATAATACCCAGGGTTTGGCATGTAGTAGGCACTAAGGAAATGCTTGTTGTATTCATTAACAGCTATTGATATTAATAACTGAAGGTAGTAGTCATATGGTTGAACAACCTTTGGGCTAAAAATGTAAAATGTGAGTTCAAATCCTGCCTATTAATACATATCTGAGTGTGTTTGTGTGTGCACATGCACATATACACACATATAGATAAAAAATGGAATAGAGTAGAACTATTGAGATATGGATTAAGATATCTTTGGGAAAACATCTAAAATCTCAAAGGCATTTTTTTTTATTTGAAATAAATCAGGAGCAAAAAATATTTCTTTTCTCATTCTTATTATAGTATGATTCTTCTGATGATTAAATAATGTAAGTTATAGAAGAAAATGGAGAGTATAAGAAATAGAATAAAATCAAGAAACAAAAATATAGCTTAAATTTAAAAAATTTATTGTATATTTTTATTATAAATATACATACCATAAAAATATAAATCCCACAATTTCTACATATATAATTTAGTAACAACAAAAACATTGTCCTAGTTGTAGAAGCAGTCTCTTTATTATGAAGACAAATGTGCTTCCCACCTAAGTATCCTTTCTAAGCTTTCAATGTTCTGATTTTAATATGATCCCATACAGCCAGTTATTAGACAAACACAGTGCTTAAGAACTACATATATTTACTAATTAACCTAAACTCTTGTTTAGTTTTAGGAAGTCTGTTGTTGGCAGAAATTGTGGTACTTTTGTACATAATTACAATGTGACAAAAGAGGGATTATATGTTCATCAACACTATAGTGAAATACTAAAATACTATAATAAAGTTGTCCCCTCGTGCCTACAATCAACTAAAAGAAGTGACAGTTTATGATAATGTGAAACAAGACACGTCTCCTTGTTTGGCCAGTTTGTGAAACGCATTGCCAGTGCATGTGGAGGAGGTGAGTTAGACTGTGGGTGCGGGCAGGGACTTGAAGAGGGGACTTTTTGACTCTAAGAACAGTATCCTATCACGTCCACTACAACTGAGTTGAGTATGACTCAGAGTGATCCAACTGGACAAAGAACAGCCTCTCACAAGTTTTCCTAAGATGCAAATGAAAGCAGGCTGTCACTTCTTGTCCCGGTGAATCAGCAGGAAGATTCACCTCAAGGAACTTTGGGTTAGCTGATGAGCACTTAAACACCATGCAAGCAGGGCCCCTTTTCATGATAAAACAGAGTCCATTGTTGTCCAGTCGAACTTGACTGTAGCTATAAGTCTGTTCTGCAGTAGATTACCTCATCTCTTTCCTGAGCAGTGGCTGGTGGGTTGGAACTGCTGACATTTCAGTTAGCGGGCCAGTCAGCACTTTACCACTCTGCCTCCTGAGCTTAGAGACTAGCAAATAAGAGTGAAATGTAAGGACATGAACTGTTTTGACTGTGATCAAAGAACAAATGATGCAATCAACAGGTTTATGAAAAAAGCAACCACAGCATTAAAACATCCCTTGATAGATGGACAGATCATGTCTCACCACACAATAGGTAAAAATAAAAATGCTATCTCTCTTTAAAATTCAGAGAAAACATGAGAGAAACATTTAAAAACAATGACTGAGGTACCGACAGAGTCCTGTATCTTGACCCAGGTGTTGTTTGCCTAAGTGTGCATTGGACAATACACCTTCTACACAGATAAATATAGCAAAAAGATATAATGTGCTATATTTCTTAAAAAGAAACAATGAAAGAAAGTCAAGTGAAAGATGCCATGAAAGCAAATGAAGAAGGAGTTTTTGTAGAAGATAATTGCAACATTTAAACTTACAAATAATTTAAATTCAGAACAAAGAAGGCCTATAAAATAACACAATGCAATGAAACAAGAGGCACAAAAATAAATATGCTTCACTAAAGGTAGCCAATATAACACAGAGTGTACTAGGAATTGTGAAAACATAAATTAAAATCCCAGTGCCGTGGCATCAGAATGGCTGAAGTACAAAAAGAACGGCGAGGCTGTAGAACAAAGAGATCGCTAATAAATTCCTAGTGAACATATGTTTTGATTCACACTTCTGAAATTGATTTGACTTTATCTTCTAACGTTAACAGTTTTCTATCTCATGAGGCATCAATTCCAGTCACAAGTGTCTCCCCAGCAGAAATACATGTGCATGTGAATCAACAGGCAGGCCAGATTATTTTTAGTAGCATAGTTTATAAGTCAGCAAAACCTGTGATAACGGAAACCGGTGAAAGATAGCAATTTATCACAGAAGAAACACTTCAAATTTCCCCCTTAAAGAGAGTGATAGAAATGGGGAATAACAACCTTGACACAGGGAAACCCTGTGAGACCCAGCACAACGACTTGGTCCCAGGGAGTTCCAGCTTTCACAGGTTTTACTACAGCCCCACTTTGAAATGAAGTCAAATATCCATTAGCACTAATCATCCTAGAAACATCTGCCGTTAGATGCAAAAATCAAGGTGAAGAATTATATTCATTTGCTTATTGCTGTGGCAGAAATCATTACAGACTTAGAAACTTAAAATAAATCCATCTTTTAGTTCACAATGTATGTGTATTAGAAGTCTGGAGTAGATGGAGTCCCTGCTGAGTCCCCATGAACTTGGGTTAGCCCCATGGGGCTGTGCTCCTCAGTGGGCCAGCAGAGCATTCTTTCAAGCTCATTTCCTTGTGTTTTTTGGACTTTGGCCCTTTCCCCTTCCTGTCAGTCAAGTGCTTCTTTCAGGGAATTTCCATTCTGTACCTTCTGATGCCTTCTATCTCCAAGCCAGTCATCACCACTCATTCTTATCCTATTTTGAATCTCTCACTAGCTTTTCTAAGGAACCCATAGAAAATTTTATTTTCGTTTAAAACCAGTCTCATAAATTAGCTCTGACATACAGTATGTGCGACTGCTGCTGTTGTTGTTGTTGTTGCTAAGTGCCATCAAGTCTGTCCCCGCCTTGTCATCTGCCTGCGTCACAATCTATCATTGCGGTCACTGTGTCAATTCATCTCATTGGGAGTGGGGAACATTTTTGCTGCCCTTCTACTTTGTCCACCAGGATGGCCTTTTCCAGTGGCTGGTCTCTCCTGATATCGTGTCCAATGGACCCGAAACAAAAATCTCATTGCCCAGACTTCCAAGGAGCGTCTAGCTGGACTTCTTCCTAGACAGATCTGCCTTTCTCCCTACAATCTGTGCCACATAAAAACATTCTCCGCCAACAACACAATTCTTATAGGACAGTTATATTTCAGTCTTTTTTTAGTCAGTGTCAAATTTTACATATATAAGACATGGTTAAAAATGCCCTTGCCAGGCTGAGTCCTTGTGGCCTAAGTGGTTGAGTGCGGGACTGCGGCCGGCAGGCTTGGCGGTTCACATCCAGCGGTGGCTCACAGGAGCAGCACTGGGTAGCGCCCACGACCACCAGAGACAGTGATGCGCCCTCCCCTCAAAGAATGCCATTGGCTTGGATCATGTGCACCTAAGTCCTCGAAGTGACATCCTTGTACTGCATTACTTGGAAGAATAGTTTCGCAGCAGAATGGCTCAATACGAGGCATTGTTTGATTTCTATTAATTGTTTACTTTGCTTTCCACGAGTTTTCATGATTTCCGTTGAGTTCTGATTATGGATCCAAGAAAAAAGACCTTCTTGACAACTTCAATCTTCCTTTCCTTACCATTATGCGATCTATTGGTTGAGTTATGAGGACTTTTGCTGTCTTTACATTGAGTTGGACTTTCAACCACTTGTCTGTCAGTTTGTCACACTCTGGTATGTTTAGAGGGAAGTGACTAGCCATCCTGCTTTTTAACAATTTAACAATGTCTCACAGTGTTTTAAAATTAAAATAAATATATTACAATACTATTTTTGTATTCTATGAAAAATTTTTTTGCTTCCTATAGACCAAATTTTTAATCAAGAACACCCACCCCCCCTGGTGTCCTGCTTAAAATCTGGTCACTTTAGAGTGTTTTCTTGAAGCCAAAAGTGGAGTCCCCGTGTGTTGTAAATGATTCAGGAACTGAGTTGATGACTTAAAAGTTATATGTTCAGTCCATCTCTAAGTACCTAGGAAGAAAGGTCTAGTGACCTTGTTCTGAAAAATCGGCCATTGAAAACCTATGTAAGAGTTTCACTCTGACAGTGACTTTCTTCATTTATCTGTTTGACTTCAGGTAAACTCTGTTATATAACATAAGTGAATAAGCTAATTATGCGAATGAGATTCACATTCACAGGTGCAGGGATTATTCAGCATATGTATACCAGTCAGGCGGGAAATATGGGTGGCTGTCTAGAAATCAGCCTCCCATCACCTGTCTTTGTGCCTCTTGGAATCTTGTGAAGATTCATGTTTTTTGTTTTTCCAAATGCAAAATACATTTACTACTTCCTCAAACACCCACGATTTCATGACATGAGAGTCTCAGGTATATGTTCTCATCTATAGCTTATCAGACCAAAGACCTAAAATCCTGTCATCTAAATCAGGTGCGCTTTGACAAACTTTCTTAATTAAAGAAGGTTAGGAGCCCCGGGTGCCTTAATAGTTATGTAGTGGGCTGATAACTGTGGCATGAGCAGTTCAAACCCCAGCTGCTCTGTGGGGGAAAGACAGGGATTTCTTATTCTGTAAAGAATCACAGTCTCAGAAAGCCCAGGGTCAGTTGTACCCTGTCACAAAGGGTTGCAATTAATCAGAATTTACTCAGTGGCAGTGAGGAGAGAATAGTAGAATGAATAAACACACTGTTATAAGTAATCTAATGGGAAATTATACAAAAAATAAATGATAGTTCATACGAAAAATCTCATTATGTTGCGAAGAATACAATGTGAGGGCTCAAACAAAGGAAAATTTTCCAGAAACTTGTTGAAGCTACCTGGTACATAACCTACATATTCTAAAAGAGATAAGGTGAGATTATTTAGCAAGATGTGTTTATGTTGTCAAATAATAAATGAGAGAGAAAAGTTGAGTTAGGGGAATATTCAAAGGAGGACTTCAGAATAACACCATGTTCTACTACTTGATCTGGGTAAGAAACACTGGGTTGCTGTTTGCAATAAATTCTTTAATTTCACACATGTGTGATGCATCCAGCAAGAAAGATTAAATCACATTATGAAAGAGCGAGGTACTTTTAAATGACAAGTATTGACAGTTGCCAGTAAGTCAGTTCTAAGAGTGGCTCCATGTGTGGGAATTCCGAACAGCTCCAAAGGGTGAGTGAGGCTCTGACTGCTCTGAAGCAGATGACCAGGGCTTCTTGCCCAGTGATCTCGGGTGGACGGAAGCTGCCAACCTGATTAGCTCAGTGCTTAACCATTTACACCCCAAGGGGACAAGCGATTCTGTAGTAGTTGAAGGGAAATGGAAGCCCTCTCCTCCTAACTGGCCTGATTATGATAAAACCCAATTTATGGGGCTGATTCCCGGTGGTGTAGTGGTTGTGTGTGGGACTGCGGCCCACTGGGATGGAGGTTCAATTCCAGCAGCGGCTTCACTGGAGCAAAGGCTGGGCCTCCTACTCCCACCACTAGAGGGTGGTGATGCCTCCCCCCCCCCAAAAAAAAACCCAATTTATATCTCTTGTAACCAATAACGTAGTAAAGAAAGATAAACTTCTAAAAGTGATAATGCATGAATAGTATGTCAGTGATAAAGTATTCAGATAAGCCTATATTTCTACGATTTAAAATTACTTTGTGTTAGCTATGAGAGGTCTGAGTTATTCTCTTAGAATTATTTCAAGAATAGTCTTTTAAATTCTATTTTAGGTACATTTTCTAAATTTTATTTCCTTTGTTGTTATTGAAAATATGCACAGCAGCATTCATCAACTTTTACATGTCCTTTTGGTTATGTCAATAACATGCTTCAAGTTGTGGAACCAAACAGCCTCCTTTTCATAGTCGTTCCTCCTTCACTAACCTAACCTCAGTTCCTAACTAATCTTTCAAGTCACTATTGTCAGTTTAATCCCATACTGATAGCTCTGCAAGGAGCATCAAGCTCAAGACAGACATGTTTCACTAGTTAAACTTGACAATCGCTTGGTTTTAATAATGTGCAAGATATTTGTGGTTTGAGTTTTAAAAACTATCTCTGGGCTATAGTTTCAGGGCACCATTTATCCCTGATAGCGCCAGCAACGCTAGCATTCCATTACAAGGGGTGGGGTGGGGAATTCTGTTTTCTCTCTTCCCTTTTGATTGGGATTCTTCTGTGAAATCTATGATCAAAATGTTTGAATATGGTTGTCACACACCATCCAGTTTTTTTTTTTCTGGTCACCCATTCTTAAGGGGAAGTGCTTTAAGAAGTCAAGTGGCCACATAGTCTAAAGCCTCTTTCTGTTTCTGACTCTCCTTCTTCCTTTGTTGCTCCAAGTCAATTGTCCTCAATTGTGCTCTGGTGAGTCACTTGCGAGTTTTGAATCCCCCCGCCCCCAGCA